>OX457045.1:22521973-22679656 GCA_949752735.1 Lumbricus terrestris | reverse complement strand
TTGCATTTTTTCATCATAATCAAAATGAATTTTGAACCAAATATAGTGTTCATTAGTCCATGAAACTATATACCGGTAGATGCCAACAATGTACAAAGTTCTGTTAAAGTCACAGAGTTCTAAGTAAAAATGATTAATTAATTAATGTCATTTTTGCATTAGCATCATATATTTTGAAAGTTTTTCTGTGCATAGGTGGAAAATGTCAGCACAGTCTTCCATACTGAATTGAGCTGGTATTCTCGTGCGCTGTTACTGCGTGCTTGAGGTGCTTGCACTAAGCAGAGTACATGTTCCAATGGAACCCAGCACACGTCATCATGCCGTGGCCAAGTCAGACGATAGGCTGCCTTTCTTTTTGCACTGTTCATAAATTTGACAAGTACATTCTCTTCTTCTGACCAGTCTGTTATTAATCTAATGTACCAGTTGTTGTCATATGTTGCTGCCACATACAACCCAGCTTGACATGTAGTAGCATCCAATCTGGAGGTCTCAGTTGCTACCTCTGAATCGTTTGTCAATAGATACTCCTCACATGAGTATTAGATGCTTTGAAACAGGGATAAAAAGATGATGGCAGCACTATACCTCTCTTCCAACTTGAAGTCCTTTGCATGCTGCTCAATTGATCAGGGCTTGCAGACTTGCATGTGCAACTTTGTGGTGGGTCAGGTTAACAAAGGTTTTGTAGTTTTTATATTGACTTTGACTACGATGCTGCATCACATGGAAAAAGTCCTTGTGATGGAATTGAAGGAACAGTAAAGCGACTGACTGGCTGCACGTGCAAGTCTCGATCAATGATCAGATTTTGACTCCACATGATCGATACATTTATGGAAATAAAGACATCAAAGGCATTCATTTCTTCTGGATTTATAAAGCATCACTTCAGCAGCATGCAATGGACTTCAAGTTGGAAGAGAGGTATAGTGCTGCCATCATCTTTTTATCCCTGTTTCAAAGCATCTAATACTCATGTGAGGAGTATCTATTGACAAACGATTCAGAGGTAGCAACTGAGACCTCCAGATTGGATGCTACTACATGTCAAGCTGGGTTGTATGTGGCAGCAACATATGACAACAACTGGTACATTAGATTAATAACAGACTGGTCAGAAGAAGAGAATGTACTTGTCAAATTTATGAACAGTGCAAAAAGAAAGGCAGCCTATCGTCTGACTTGGCCACGGCATGATGACGTGTGCTGGGTTCCATTGGAACATGTACTCTGCTTAGTGCAAGCACCTCAAGCACGCAGTAACAGCGCACGAGAATACCAGCTCAATTCAGTATGGAAGACTGTGCTGACATTTTCCACCTATGCACAGAAAAACTTTCAAAATATATGATGCTAATGCAAAAATGACATTAATTAATTAATCATTTTTACTTAGAACTCTGTGACTTTAACAGAACTTTGTACATTGTTGGCATCTACCGGTATATAGTTTCATGGACTAATGAACACTATATTTGGTTCAAAATTCATTTTGATTATGATGAAAAAATGCAAATGTTTGTTGTAGCTTAAACAAGCATAACTTAGTAATATTTCTTTTATATTATACAAATGATAACAATGGTTTCACAGCTTTTTTTACTGATAGATAATGCTGACAAATTTGCCAAATACCGCCATTGCATGCAACTCGCGATACCAAAAAACGACCATTTTTGGCACACTGTAAACTTCTTAAAACAAAAAACGCCATTGGGATTTTTGGAACACTTATCAATTCAACTGTGCTCTATCAGAAAATGCAATAAAAATTGTATATTTTTCTGATGTTTTTTGGGAATATTTTTTCTCTTCGACCCCCCGTGTAGGATCTGGTCAACTTTGACAGAGGATATCCAGCAAATGAGTATCAGTGATGAAGTAAAACTTTGCCAAGTAAATGCCAGCCACATAGACAGTACACATATAAAATATGAATGCATTGTGCCTGGTATATATGGAGATATTGACAACTGAATATTGCAAAACTGCGATGTGAAATGAATGTGAAGGCACTTTTGATATTTAATTCAGCTGAAATTAGAGGACACACAATAACTTTCTTTATATTTCTGTAATCTATGTAAGAAACTGTATAGGCATAAAAAAAATCATCCAATTTGGTAAAACCGTTTTAGAGATATTAACTCTCAAAAAGTGGACATCACGAAGTTTCGCGACATGCCTTCGGAGGGTGGGGTCACGGAATCCACGATATTTTGGAAAGTATTTAAAATATTTCTTAAAGATTTTGGATTTTTCCATCCAATATACCCAGCAACATGTGGATAAAATTTCAGCCAAATCGGAGATGGTCGAGTGGGAGGCATTGGTTGAGTTGAGCTGGAATGACCCTATAGATTTGTAACAATTGTCAAAGTTGTGTTTGATATTGTTATGGCGCCAGATTCTACTTATCAGCATTGTGTTTAAAAGATGGAAATCAACAAAGTTTAGCTAATAATTGGCTTCTTTTAATTGTAATAGGGAGTCTCACGTAACTCATAATTGAAAATATGCAATAAATGAGCAAAATTATGTGAGAAAGTCAACTTACACCACACATGTATAATTTGTATATCAATTGCACACAGCTACAAAAGTGTGCAACAACAACAACAGTGACTGAATTCAGTTGGTTTGAAGACATGCATCAGTTCCAAGCAGCTGAATTGATCATAGTTGCAGGGACCAACACATGGTGAAAAGAGCTTAATAGTTGGCTTGTATCACCAAAATAAAAAAAATACAGTAACTGTATCCCAGCCTGCTGCAGCTGCAATGGGTCAGTGTTTAATCTAGACGTCCCGGGGTGGGGAAGGACTTTCCTCTACCAGGAATGACATATCCCCTCAGAAATTTTTTAGGTGTTATTTATATATGTGGAGCGCGGTGGTGTAGTGGTGGCGTCGTTGCCTTGAAGCCGGAAGGTTCGGGGTTCGAATCCACCTCGCCGCGTAAGGACCTTGGGCAAGTCCTTCACTCACAATTGCTCAGCGCTTCGGCGTGAAACTCCGATGCAGTGTCTGCTCTGCATTCGGGAGCGCCTCTGAGTAGAGAGAGCTTGAAGGGGCACTATAACAAGTGCACATACAAACAAACATACCAACATATGAACCCACCATATGATGACATGTACCATTTCCGCAGCTTGTTTCAAACAAAAAAGGTCATAAAGTTAAAAATTGGTATGTTTATCGACAATTTTGACAGAAACACTAAAAACATCATCAGATTTCAAAGTTTAGAATTTACTACTATTTGAATTGGTAACATATTGACAGAAAGACTATAAAATAAGGTTGTCAAAAATTCGGTCAAAGTGTATCGTCAGTGTCTGGCTCAGTGGTTGCCATCCACCCAGATCGAACGTTTTTCAGACCCCCCCACTAGAAACCTGAATCCCCCAAAGCGGGGCACCAGATTAAACACTGGCCGCGCTAGGCGCTGTTGGGTCTGTGGCAACTTCAGCTTAATTTCCTATATGAGCAGAGGCATCAATTGATCTTTCTGACATCACAGATCATTTACCAGCTGACTCATCACATTTGAAAATTAAATGTCTAGAAAAGGTGTCCGGTGTTGATTTGCGGCCAATATAAAAAACATCAATTAATGAGACATAAGAAAAATTGTGTTGTCTTGTAATTTGAGCATTCGTAAAATGCCTTTAGTAGAGTGAACCGCTCAGAAGCACACGCTGTGCGCAAGTTCTGAGAACAGAGATGGAAGTAGAATACCAACTAAGTGCAATATAAAACAGTAAAGTAATCCCATCAGTTACCATCAATGACTGGAGACATTAAGTTTAGAAATCGTCCTGTTGCTTGCTCAACGCTCATGACATAGGAATTAGTAATATCATGGCACCAGATCTTAAACTGTAAATCATGTGCTTATCCAGTCAGTTGCAGGATAATTGATAATTTTAATAGGATAGTTCAAAAATAATTCTATCCATGGTCAAATAAATATAATTAAGGCCCCTTCTTCACATCAATCAAGAGCCAAATAACATTTACTGTGAGCAGAGTACTTCTAGCATTATATTCAAACATTTATAAAGTGCCTCTAGTAGGGTAACCATTCTGAGGTGCTTACTCTTATTTACTCTTTTATATGTAGATTGTTAGGGCCCCCAGAAATTCGCGATCTTGCGCAGCGCAAATTTCCCGGTTTTGCGCAACAGCGCAAAAATTGGCAATTCGCGCGATTTTAGCGCAAATTTTGACAAAATCTTGCTAATTTATCTAAATTGGGCTTTGATTGACTTAAAATCACCACGGCCCATGAGAGTTCAACATAGCAACGACGACCGATGTGCGATAATCAAAATGGCGGCCGCCGAATGGGATGAAGTTATAGATGGATTTTTAGTTGAAGATCGATATTTTTGGTAGTAACGCACAAACTTATAGTATAAAAAATTCCAGAACTTCACGGCCACACAATAAAATGTGTTAGACAAAGTTTCTCAAAGCGATCACACAGCAGCGTCGCGTGCTGTCTCGGTTTAAGACAGAACGAACACATTTAATCTATAGGCATCAGGCGTGCACACAAAGACGGAAGGCGAGTACTCGTACAGACATATAATAATATTTTTAAGTTACATTTGTAATGAGCGTAGATGTCGGTGGGCGTAAATTTTGCAAAATTAAAATTATTTGCGATCATCTGAATACATTAATCTTATGGATATATAACTGCATTTTTGGCTTGATTGTCTAATTTCTAGAACGCCAAAGCTTTACACTAAATGACAAAAACACTGTTAGATACTTTGGTACACTGATTCAATGAAAAAGTAACGAACATTTTGATCTTTTTACTTGCGCAAAATTCGCGCAAATTTATCGTTTTTGGTGCGCAATTTTTTCAATTTTTTGGCGCAAATTTCTGGGGGCCCTAGATTGTCTACTAAGAACCTGTTGAATACAACAAGACCAAATTATGAGAAAAACAGATAAATTATAACTATATGTAACATGACCCACTTCGATGAACATACGGATGAACCTCCGTCAATATATCCTGCAATGCTAATCCTTTTGCCGTTTTCAGCGTCATTATGTCTGCAAGAAAGTTAAGGAAAAGAAACATACAAAAACACACACAATTTATATGCACAACTGATTTGATTATCTCCATTCCATATGTTTGGCTTAGTCTGCAATTCAGAGGTTTGATAACCACCTAACATGGCAAGTAATGAGTAAACATGGCAAGAAATGAGTAAACATGGCAAGTAATGAGTAAGCATGGCAAGTAATGAGTAAACATGGCAAGTAATGAGAAAACATGGCAAGTGTCTATGCCCAAAAATATAAAAGATGTCTTCAGTATGGGAATCCAGGCTTGCAGGATCAGTATAAGCAACATCATTTTTCACTGCTCCCATCATCTTACATTTATTTATTTATTTCCTTTGAAGTACATTAGGGGCAGCATCTCAAACTCCCACCTAGCCGACTACCTTGACATCTTAGAAAAAATTTACATTATGTTTTTCTGCTGAAATTAAAGATGCGCGGAGCACAATGGAGATTGCCTATCTTGCAAGTTCCTATTTTGAGATGTACAAATTAATTTGATTGCAAACACCGCATACCCAAAGCAATCTAATTGTTGCCTTAACTGATCAATCCCATTGAAAGAAACAACACTTAAAGCAGTCATTCATGGAATTGCACTAGAAAAAATTTATAAGGCGCCTCTAGCAGGGAGAACCATTCAGAGGCGCTCCCAGAAGATAGTGCTTACTGGGAGTGCCTCTGAACGATTCTTGGTACTGTAATCAATAATTTGGTTCCAACTACTTTGTACGATGCATTTAGCCAATTAATCATTTCAAATGAATCTGTTCATTCTTAAATCCTGGCTACATTCCTAAAAGCAAAGTTAAGCAGTGAGGCACTTAAAACTATATAATTTAGTTCAGAGCAACATAAATACATAACAACAAAGGATACTGTTAAAAGCTGTCGAGAAACTTTCGTTCAGCATCCAGTTGAGAATGCTCTCAATATCCTTTCGCAGAGGATGACCGACGCAGAGGTAGACGTTATCCTCGTTCACCTCATCGTACGCCATCGATGAACTCTGAAGTCATTTAAAAGAAAAACATCAACTACAGCAAAAGTATGGTAAAAACAGAGACGACAGAAATCAAGCTGTCAGAACCACATGAAAATTGAATGCACGCTACTGAATTGTGCCAACAGAACTCAGCGGTTGCATATCATGTGTTCGTATATATAGGTCTATCTTTCCTTGGGTGCATTGTTAGTCATTTGCCTCAATAACGCTCATATTGTTTATACAATGCGAGGCGACGAAGGCGTTTTGACATTCATGACATGTTTGTACAGATATACTGCAAATTTATGCAAAGTCACACTGGAACAGGTACAAATGCAAAGCCACACTGGAACAGAAAAAAAGCCGTTTTATTAAAATCATTATAACTGGGCTGGCTATAGCCAGCTATAAAAATATTACCAGTAATTATTTTACACAGGTCTGTCTAACACAGACAGTGTCAGGCACCAGCATAGGTTGCTATACATAATACAAAACAACAGATGTAAAAGCGACGGAAAAAATGGCGTTTTATTATAAAAAAAACGGAAAATAATTTGACTTTGTTACATCTTAAACAGCATCTTAAACTGAAAAAACCTTGTATAACAAAGCCCAGATTTATTTGTTAAGCTTATTCACTGAAATAAAAACTAAAGCACCTACAACTGAGACTTCGAACAACTGCACTTTTCACTAAAAACTGAAGTAAATAAGTATCAAACCCGCATCTTATATATATTTTACTAAGGGTTTTTTGTTGTCCGGTATGCACGGCCAAAGTTTTGAAGTCGAGGTCGGAGTGTGGGTGTGCTGGGGTCAGGGAGGGAGGGAGGGACGAAGGGAGAGAGGACGGAGGATTGGCGGGGAACGGCCCGAATCCTAAAATTCCAGGGCAACGCCGGGTATCCCAACTAGTTCAATATATCACCCGGGAAGTCTGCAATGTAACTTACCTGTAAGATATTTAGAACTTTTCGCATGTCACCATTCGCCAGTGTCACCAATGCCTTCTTTCCATCTTCCGTAACCGTCACACTGTTAACAAACAATGCGGAGTGGCAAGATTTAGAGCGATTGCATCTCACAGCCCTGAGGCAATCTTTCAGAAGTAGAAAGATAAATTATTGCAGCAATACCCCTTGTGCAAATGTTTATGGACTACTGATATTGAGAACATTGGTGTCATATCTGCTGATAATGGGCTCACTTCATTAGTGAACCCAGATCGACCTCAGTTGGATATTGAATGTATGTGCACTTGTTATATTGCCCCATCAAGAAACCTACTCAGAAGCACTCCTGACTACAGCGCGGACACTGAATCAGAGTTAAACGCAGAAGCACTGAGCAATTGCGAGTGAAGGACTTGCTCAAGGTCCCTATGAGGCGGCTTGAGGTAGATTCGAACCTGAAACCTTCCGACTGCAAGGCAACGAACATTCCCACTACACCACCGCGCCCCACAATATATTGCTGTGATTAAATATATGACATTGCTAAATTTAATCAATGTAGCATATTTGAAAAGACTCTGCCTACTTTTCTTCTCTGACGACATATTCAAGTCGAGGCATCATCTGCTCCGTGGTTAGTGGACCGAATCGAAAGCGTGTGCATCGAGACTGAAGAGCGGGAATGATCTTTGATAGGTAGTTACAGATGATGCAGAACCGTGTATTTTCTGTAAACTTCTCAATGACTGAAACAAATAATAGAAAGCACGTTACCAATCTCTAGAGTTGTGAGGCGAAAAAATTGTCCCGTAAATTTCACATCTTTCCGGAAAATTTCCAACGTATTTTTTCCGGAAAATATCCGATAGTTTTCCATCAATATTACTAGATAATTTAAATCAAATATGTCTAAACATCAATCACTGTAAGCTATATTATTTAGTTACTGCTGATTTTGCTCTGAGCAGCTGACAATATGTCAAATTGTAACGCCCGCCCCTATCGGCCTCCCCGGAGTCGCCACTTCCGGATCCTCGCTCGATGGGACCGCGTGCTGCTGTAGACGAGCTCTAGAGATAGAGGGAGGACAGGAGGAGGTGACTTCCGGGTTCGAATCCCAACGATGGAAAGGCGGCCAGTTATTTCGACTGCCGAACTCCCTATATGAAATTGGCGGCCTACTAGCCAATCTTTCACTTCTTCGCATTAAACCAGGAGGGGCCGGAAGTGAGAAATCCTTAGGCCTAGCCCCAAAACTTTCTCCCAGGCCGATGGTCGAGTGGTATGGCGCGTCCGCAGTGGTAATAGCGGTGGACTTCAGTCCAGGGTTCAAATCTACAGCAGGCTTAGGCACCGGCGATGTCTCCAATCTTTCCAAGCGTGATACAACTTCCGTCAGCGCTTCCCTGACATTATCTCTTACAGCCGAGATCTCTTCCCTGATCTCCTCTCTTACATTTGATTGCACCGCCAAGACATTGAATTCTACCGTGGAAATCGCCTCTTGCGTGTCTCTGGCATTAGTTTCAATTGACGACTGCATAAAAGACATCGCCTCATGAGTACTCTTAGCATTAGTCTGTATTGCCTCATGAGTCGACTTAGCATTGGTTTGTATTGCCTCAAGCAATATCTCCATCGAGGAAGGCGGCCTCGAGGGCTGAGCAGGAGTGACTGGCCTAGACTCCTCCATAGCGCTATAGAAATGACTTCTATCTTTATAGCTCACAATCAATCAAGTATTCATTCAACGTCAGTTGCATTCAATGCCATCAATGATCAAAGTCAGAAGTTTAATTAATATTTCTTATTATTCACAATCAATTGAATCTTCAATTGACATCAATTATGTTCAAAGCAATCAAACATAAAAGTCAGTAAGTTCAATTATCAGTTCCTATCCTTTGTAAAGACATTCAATGAAAATCAAATGCAACAATTCAATGCAAACACCTATCAACCGGAGTATGCCTAAATTAAATCCCGATTGACTCTCAAGTCCCACAGCCAATTTCAGTTCAGCCCAAAATCTCTAAATAACCGATCGTATTAATTCCCCAATAAAGCGTACCTTATGCCCGAAGACAAGGGACAAAGCCGATCGTGTGCGAAGAACAGCGACGAAGACGATATCCAAGAGATGCGACGAAACACACAGAAAGGCGTCGAGTTTGAAACGCCCGAAAAGATCAGCTAAATCCGTCGCTGATCTCACGCAATGAACAACAATTTCGGCTATGTATCCAGGCCGTTTGAGAAAGACGCCCTTAGGCAAACATACGAACAACCGCTTCGCAACACAATTTCGAAGAACGAGAGCAGAGCGCTGACGATTCGAAGCCCACGATAAATCACTCCGTGTGACAGGGCGAAGAGAGGCCTTGACTGATTAATCCAGGAGTAGATCCAATGCGAAAGCGAAGGCAAAACTCGCAACAACGCTGATATATTTCTCGCAACAAACAACTCTCTTAATTATTCGACTCCATGTCGAGAGAGAATGAATCGCCAACAACGACGCAGAAGACTAGTGTAAGCGGCGCTTTATCCTGGCCAAACTTCACTAACTCGATCGAGCCTAAGACTACCAAAAGCCGCAATACATCCAATTGCCTTGAAATCCTGTGCGCAACTGTCGATATATCCGATCACCCTGGGATTCGGTCAGCAACTCCGCCTCTCAACGTTGCGCTGCTCTTTTATAACTGCCTGGTCTGCAGAGCGTCCCCTCTACTACGCATGCGCAGCTAAAGATCTGCGCGCGTAGATCCAGCAGCTGTACAGCTGTCTCAAGGCGGCAAGAATCAGCTGCCACGTGCGTCCTCTCCTGTGTATCTCCGCGTCTGCCCAGCAGTGGCTGTCTTTCTCCTTCTATCTCTCCTTCTGAAAAGCATCATCTGCCGTCAATCACGTAGGCATCAAATGCACCAATTTAACCTTGCGAAAACACACATACACAGGCCCACACGCCTACAGTGTTTCCTTCTCAATCTGTCTCCCTGTCTGTGCTTGTCTGGCTGGCTGTATTCCTCGCTCACTCTGTTCATCGGACCACCTCGGAAAATCGTGCGAAAGATAGCTTATTCTCATCGACAGCAAGCGGCACGCTCTTTGAAGACGGCCGAGGCGTCAATTGCCTTATCGTGGGAAAATACGCGAATCTGAGACGCAGCTGCAGCGGCTACGTCAGCGGTCGCTGTGACCCGTGTCAAGCGCAAATCAACATTAAAATCTAGGTCACCGCGAAGCACCGAAATTAAACAAATATATCAGATCTCTGAAACCGATCAAAAATTAAATAAAAATAATAATATAATAATATTATCGACCAGAAACCTGTAGCGTAGTCATACGTCGCTACAAAATTGTCAGATATTTTGAACTGCTAATGAAAAGTGTTTAATCCCTTTACCGTCCAGCCGGCATATAATAGCGCTAAAATCGACGATTATACTCGGGGCGAACGGTAAAGGGGTTAATGGTCATTTTAAGTCTTTTAAGGTGAATGTTTCCCACATTGCCAGAAATACTGTAAATATAAGAAACTTTTAAAAGCTCAAATTTTCCTATGTTGTCTGATCGCAACAATGTGACATTATGTGTTGTATGTATTTTTCCGGTCTACGGAAAATTTTCCGAAAAATATTTTTCCGGAAAAGTTACATCACTACCAATAGCACTACTTTGTCATTTTCACAAATAAAAAAACTGTTCCTCAACACCGGTCCCCAAAATAGAAACCCGAGTGCTTCGAGTGACAAATATCACAAAACAGAACTTACAAGTTGAACCCTGTGTGTCAGTTCCAGTTTAATGAAGTTCTGTGTCATAACAAGGATCATTGGCAATGACCTCCTCCTTTCTCCAGGCTTGGGACTGGCACTACCACAGTACGACTAGTGGCAGAGTATTCTTAGTAGCGGCCAATGTCTAGTTGAACCTAAAACTGATCAGTTTTTAGAAGGTGCCAGCTATAGCAAATGGCCAAAGTTTGAGATAGGAAAGTGAAGCGATGACAAAAGACTGATTTATGAATTGTTTGCCTTTGAGAAAATATTGTTTAGATTTGATTACACTGACCTCTACGCAAAGCATTCTGGGCGTCGTTTGTCATCGCATCCGCCTCATCCAGAATAACCAACTTAAACCCAGACCTAAAGTCAGTGAAAGACAGCCAGAGACATTCAGTTGACTGGATCAAACTCATTTTTATGTTTACATATTAAAACCAAAACAAACAGAACAAAGTCGTTAAATTGGACAAAACAGCAACATATAAAAGCCCAACAAAATCTATATAAAAGATAAAACCGTTGAGAACTAGCAAAAGCTGTAAACCACTGTTCATGCTTCTATTTGCTGTCGAATTGACTACTGCAACTCACTACTTGCTGAGCTTCCCAAAGTTCCCTTATCCTCCCTTCACTCAGTTATGAACTTGGCAGCCCGACTTATTGCTCATTACCTCGCTATTCCCACATTTCTACCTACAAGACTGATGTTCTTCACTGGCTTCCTGTTGCCTCTCGTATCCAATCCAAGGTACTGCTTTTAGTTTCCAAAACTCCTAAATACGTTTGTGACTTGATGCATAAACCCCTCTCTGCAGTCTCTTCCTGCACTCTCCGGTCTGTTGCTCAACTAGATATTTTGGCTTCAAGGGCAAGGACTGCCATGGCCCAACACCGTGCCTTTGCCATTGTAGGGCCGTAGGCCCTTCTATGCGGAATGACCTCCCTCCCACTATCCTTAGTAAGATCTTATTGGGGGCGTCATCTTCAGCCCTTCACTACTTGAAGTCTTTTTTATTTCCTCGGGGCTGTCACTCTGAGAGTGCCAACAATGTCCTGTCACACAACCATGCTTGCTGATATCCAATTGCAGAACAGACACAGAATGCCAACAAATCTTGTATTTAAGTTAAGTTTTTCTTTTTATCAGTTTGCCTTGTCTTTTTCAGCTGTACAAATGATTAGCAAGCAATTCAGCCCAGAGGAACAGATGTATGTTTGTTTCTTTGTATGTGCACTTGTTATAGCGCCCCTTCAAGATCTCTACTCAGAGGCGCTCCTGACTGCAGAGCGGACACTGCATCGAAATTTCACGCCGAAGCGCTGAGCAATTGCGAGTGAAGGACTTGCCCAAGGTCCCTACGCGACATGATTTGGGTATTCATCTAGAAATTTTATATACTGTATATAAAAAGTGTCTTTTGTAGATGTAACTCACTTGAAGATGGTTCTTGTGCTGGCAAAGTTAAGTATCTGACCCCTCACAATTCCAATTCCTCGATCATCAGAAGCATTCAACTGAAGCAGGACAGATAAAATTAAACGCATATCAACAAATGACTACATTGCAGCTCTTGCGAGAGAATAATTGCGGTCATACTGTTACCATAGGAATAACAATAAATAATAAACCATCAGACTTCTACACATATAAACATTAATGCCACGCAAGTGATCAGTTTTTTATATAAAGTTAACATTTTTCACATCAACAAAGCAAAATCACAGTATTAAACCAAGACTTAACAAAAGACTGCAACTCTACAACACCTTCACAAACATCCTCCCATTTCAGCAAGAATGCAGCATCAACTATGAACATAAATTAATACTGGAAGGAAAACTTGAATTAAATGCCAAAAATACCTCGAGCACCATAGAGTTAAACGCCTTTGGAGAGTAGATCTGCCTGGCAACGGCCAGAATCGTACTCGTCTTTCCAGTTCCTGGAGGTCCATACAACAGGAGGTGAGGCAGGCGGTCTTCATTCACAAATTTGTTGACTAGAAGAAAGTATTCAAGAAGTCATTCAATACACAATCACATCCAGCAGTTGAGTCCGACTGCAGCGTTTAACAGATGCACATCAGACATGTGGCATTATGTAGGGTCCCCATAAATTCCCCATCTTGTGCAGCTCAAATTCTGCGCAAAATTCCAGGTTTTGCGCAACAGCGCAAAAATTGGCAATCCGCGCGATTTTTGCACAAATTTTGACAAAATCTTGCTAATTTATCTACATAGAATAATGATGTAGCCATGTCCTCTAAAAGGAATCAAATATGACCAACTGTTGACTGACTGATTGTTGTGTTTAAAGTTGAAACCGTTCATAAAACAGTGACATCTGTACCAAATTTATTTGCAAAACGTCCACACTGCGCATATTCCACCATAGCATAGTCTGAATTTTGGTGACTACTCACTTTTCTGTAAATGACCACCAATTGCTACACTCACCTTTAGCCTAAAATCAACTTTATCTTTTTCACTCTGCCTATGGTTCATGGGGTTAACTGCTGCAGGTAAATTTCACTTTAATTAATATATTTTAAAGAGGGCATCATCAAATGGCATCAGAAGTATTTAATTATATAGTGAACAGCATTCAATTACTTGTGTTGATTATGTCCTTGTGCGAAATGAGTTCATCCAAGGTCTTTGGACGATACTTTTCCACCCTGCACAAACAAAACAGAAAGATGTACAATTCATCATGGCAACATACAATTTATGGCTAAAATAAATATACAGGACACACAACAACAAAGCACAAGCATATGATTGCTGCCATTTATTAGAAAGCAATAAAGATTCAAAGGTAGGGCCGCTAGCCGCCCCAGATTCGCCATGACAAAACCAGAATCAACCTTGTTCGTTCTGCATCCTGGATTTATCCAAAATTGTCTTGGAATTTGGGCTGATATCCATGTCATCAAATGCTGTTCTTGTTTCGCACACTAAACGCGAATTTGCACAATGAACGTTGCACTGTGCGCTTTATCAAACCTGATGTTTGTTGACTCAACATTAGACATCAATCCAGCTTCGATTTCAACGAGATTTTGTCATAAATCCCACTATTATGTTCGACCAACGCTAAAAACAATGCAATGGCTTATAATTTACGACGGCAAAATACACATTTACAAAACTGCTGCTAAACTTTGTCGCCTATTTTTAAAAAGCAGCAATTTCTAATTTGAAAAAGTTACAAACCAAGGCAAATGTCTATTTTGCACAAGTCCTTCCTTGCACACTTCCATCTTTGAACTGGCGGTAAATGTTTTCAGTGTTGCCACTGAGGTTTCAGAAATAAACCCAGATTTTCTTCCAAAAATACCCCAAAAAACCCAGACTGTTCATACCATAGATATCTATGGTTCATACAAGCTATTTAAAACCCCTTTGTTAAAAATTTAAAATCAAGTTGGTTTTTCGTTTGTTCGTATGAGGCTTAACAAAATGTTCGTTAAAAAGAGTGGGATAAAATGCAAGTACAACTTTCAAAACATCAATTGTTAAAGTTGTCAGAGACTCGTCATCCATAAAATTAGCTTAATCGATACATTCGTGTGCGCATGCGCGGCGGTTCGAGCCTACCGAATTGTAAACACATAGCACAAGTGGCTTAAGTTTACGAAGTTTTAAAGTTGTTCAATGTTTCCAGCCAAATTTTCTTAATACATCAACAATCCAACGTTTTAACCACCTATAGAATATTAATAGGCCTACTCTGCAGTAACCACACTTTGTGCAGTAACTAGGCTACCACTAGACGATTGATTAACCTGACCTACAGTGCATACATGTTATAGATGTCAATAGGGCTTAACAAGGAGAGAGGAGTTACCTGATCTATTTTGGGATGTCAAAATGGTTTATTTCTGTGCAGAGCAATATTCTTGGAGGTCATAAATTATTTGTGAATTGACAAGGTGAGATCTTGATTGTGGAGTTTAAAATTAAAATTAGTGGAACAAATAATGTATCACAACCATTTTACATTGAATTTCACAGAATATTCATGTGTTGTTAGCACAAAATAGTCAACTCACCAAAATAAACCCAGATTTTGCCCAAAAAACAGAAACCCAGACGAAGGCAAAAAACCAGATCTAGTGGAAAAACCCAGATGTGGCATCACTGAATGTTTTCAATCTGGTTCATCACCAAGGACTTGCTAATAAAGATTCTTGCTTCGTGACGTACACAAAGAGACGATATATTGGACTCAACTTTTTTGTGACGTCTTTACAAACTTCCTCGGGATCTGTGTTCTTGTGAATTGTTTCAATTGCATTTGCATATAATAGCCGTACACTGCAACCATAGGCGGAGACCTGGGCCGAGAATTGGGGGGGACGGAAAGACGCGAAATCTTCCGAAAAATTTCTGATGACCGGCGAAATCTGGAAAAAAAATATTTTTTTTTTTTAGTCATCCGGCCAAATCTCGACGAAATTTTCTATTTTCGCCGCCCAAAAGAGTCTTGACGCTCAAACATTGGGGGGGGGACATATGCATGGGCCGTCCCCCCAACACTTTTATTGGGGGGGACCGCCCCCTTGTCCCCCCTAGGTCTCCGCCCATGACTGCAACCAATTGCAGTCTGTCAATCGGATTGTTCAATAAAGAAAATTATTAGTAATATTGTCACGTGCCCAAACCATGTGAGCCTTCTTTCCTGATCTTGCCCACAAGGGTCTTTCTATGTCTCAGTTCCTTCAGGTCACCCTTCGGATTTCGCCCCTCTTCATTCTTGTCCTCTTCATACAGGGCTGAAAGTGGTTTGAAAAAATTGCCGGGTCTCTTTGGCCCAAAGGGTGCTAGATATAAGTGTTTATTCAAGCGCCAAAAAATAATGCCGGGTCTGAGACCCGGCTCACCTTCAGCCCAGTAGCGGCGCTAGAGGGGGGGGCTAAGCCCCCCTAAAAAAGGCCATCTATTTTTTTCGCCATGTAAAAATTAAATATTTGGACGATTTACCCCCTTTAGCCCTCCCAAAAAATGAAGCGCAAGGCTGAAGATTTGGTCGATGACTAAAAAAAAAAAGTCGTCAGAAATTTTGGCGACGGAAATGGAAAATTTTCTTAAGATTTTGGCTGATGACTAAAAAAAGGTCGTCAGAAATTTTGGCGGCGAGCGGAAAAATTTTCCACGAAAATCCAGCCCCCCAAAACGAAAATCCTGGCGCCGCCACTGCTTCAGCCGTGTCTTCATCTTCTGTCTTTCCTTCTTTTCGTACTCTCTCCTCTACTTTACCCCACTATCCGCTTCTCTTCTAGACTCTGCACGTCATCTTACTCGTCCCCATCTCTCTCTCCACTCCATTTAAACTTTCTCTTCATCTCCTCTTCTTTACTCATCTCCCTTGCCTTTCAACTCTCTCTTCGTTGCTCAAATTCACTCCCTACCTTCAAAAAGCGGCTCAAAACTCACTATTTCTCTTTGGCTTTCAAGCACATGGACCTTTAACTGCATCTTCCTCTGGCGGCTGACTATCCGCGCCTCAGATTCACACTTAGGTGTGACCTTGCGCGCGTAATAAATTTATGTAATAATAATAATAATAATTTACTCACCACTCTTCTATAATTCTCTACATTTTTCTCTCTAGTCCTCTCCTCACCTCACTTCTCCACTCTGCTACTTTCTTCTAGACTTCTACTTGCCTTTCTTCTTCTCTCCAGAACTCTCCTCCCCTGCTTTCCACAATCCTTCAGTTCCCCTCAGTGGCCCTCACAACCCTTCAATCCCTCCCTTTCCTTTCAAATCTCTTTCGATTCCTTCTACTTTCTCACTGCAACTCGGTCTCTGTCTGTCTCCGTCTGTCTATCTGTCTCGGTCTTCTTTACTAATTCGATAGAACTGTCTTTTCTCCTCACGCCTCTCATACCTCATACTTCCATCTTCTCTCTCTCCAATCACCTCCTGTCCAATCTTCTCCTCCCCAAACTCCTGCCATCCTCTCATCTTCATCTCTGCTCCTCTCCTCATCTCTCCTCTGCACTCCACTAATTTTTCTACTCTCCTTTCCTTTTCTCTTCACTCCATTACATTCAGCTCCTCCCATCTCCAATTCTCTCCTCTCTACTTTTTGTCAAATCTCTGCTATCTTCCTGCGCACTCTCCCTTCCATTCAATTTTTAGGTTCTCCACTTTTCCCCTCCTCAGCACTATCCTCTGGTCCTCTGCTCTCCCCTGTTCCCTCTTTCTTCTTCGCTCATCTCCTCTCCCTGTTCCTTTCCTCCTCTCAGTATGTACATGTATAAGGTCCTCAAATTGGCAAGACCCACCTAAATAATTGAAAATTCACATCCCTCAGACATACTTTCACAGAAGCTCTTAAAAGGCTATACACAGAATATCAGATAATGCATAAATTGACACATATGACAGGAAAAATGACGTTCTTTGGATCCTTGGATCTGTTACACAACAGGCAGCAAAAATGTCCACACTTTCAACAAACTATAAACCGCACGAGAACTTTAATGACAAGCAGTATTGATTTGCCAGTCACTTTTAGCACACTCAATCGTCGTTAAAATGATAAACTGGCAAACTACCTATGTTCAAACCCCTTCCAAAGCCATGCAAATATAAATCATCAATTAAGAATCTTAACCATACATGTGAACATACGATGATTAGACAAACTCCTAGAAAAGGCAAAATAAAAAATCTCAAACTGATCATAATACATGTGTAATATGCTTGTTGCTATTTATTGGTGCTATGAAGAAGGAAAAAAAATCAGACTTCATTACAATATGTTTTATTTGTTGATAAATAATTGCATGACTTTTAACTACATTTCTGTTGACAATATGCTAAATAACCCGTTCTACTTCCAAGCCATACAAACATTCTGATGCCAGAGAGAAAGACCAGAAGACAGAAACAAGTACAATGCCGACACATACATTTGACATCAACTGAACAATATAATTAAAATACGTAATATAAAAGACGATGCCATTGGACGATGACACTTGAAGAACATTGAAACAATTAGATGACAAAGTTTCAAGAACATTTTCACACATTCAGTTTCATAAGGTCTTGAAACGATTTCACATTTACTTAAATTCTATCATTCCACTAGAATATTGCGCCACCACCGTACTGGAAACGTGGTAAGCCTAAGACTAGTTTTTTAGAATCCGTTTGGCAACAAGCTTCAACTAGCATTTATATGCATACCGCCACAATAAGCGCAGCAAAGGAATGGAAAACTGCGCACGGGCACAGAGGTTCATGAGGTACTTGAAAGGCACGATACATAAATACATCTATACTCTACAGGCCACATGCACAATTGCACATACATGTACAATCATATATATATATATATATATATATATATATATATATATATATATATATATATATATATATATATATGCTGTATATTCCATTGGAACCCGAATATATATTATATATATACATATAAATATATATACACATTACACACACACTCACATGAACACATACCTACAAGATAATCGTTTTTAAGATCCAAGAAATCCCATGTTCACTGTGCAGATGCCAACCAGCAATCTGCACTCACGGAAGCCTACATGTTCCAAAATCTTAAATTACTTAGAGCTTGGAGTTTATGAACAAATATTGAGCAGCAACATCACACATCAGATTCAGCTCTTGGTATCACAAGCACAGCTAAAAAAATGACAATTCACAGTTCTTCATATTATCCATGACCGTTAATCTTTTCTGTAACGATCGGTTCATAACTGTTGATGACCATGTATCGTGAGAAGATAATATAGAGGACTCGAAACCAGACAAACTGACTCCTGTGTTTGTACATTGCAGCCTACAAAACACGCAAGAAAAATCAGAATTCAGTGTCGGCAGCTGAGGAATTCACCATTAGTCATAGGCATAATTATTATTATTATCACATAAATTTCTTACACGTGCAAGGTCACACCAAAGTATGAATCTGAGGCGCGGATAGTCAGCCGCCAGAGGAAGATGCAGCTAAAGGTTCATGTGCTTGAAAGCCAAAGAGAAATAGTGAGTTTTTAGTCGTTTTTTTGAAGGCGGGGAGTGAATTCATATGAGAATGCAAATCTAAGGACCAAAGAGAGACATATAAGGCGCCAATTGGCTGCTTGGTTTTCTTTGCACAGCACAGATCAATTAAATACGATATTTGTTGCTCTGTACTATCCTACATGAATGAGAAATACCTGCGTTTAAAATGAAACTAATATCACAAACACATGTGTTGACAATAAAAAATTGCACATTTTTTTTCAAAACTATAACCTTTATTTAATAGAGCTGACTTAACAAAGTGTCTAAGACTTTCTTGGCGGTTATTCAAGTAGTTATGTTGACACATAACTTCAACAAGTTTCTTGCATTAGAGTCTACCTGTTAGGCTGTTACCATTCCTTGTGTGGCTTGATGGCCATATAAAACAGTCACAAGACACATTTTATTTTTATTCAAGGGTACTAATTCATTTAAATGCCACTTTTACTTGCATGTAAGTTTTATTTTACTTAGACTAAGATTGGACCACTAGATTTCTAATGAATGAACAGCAGACATTGCTAATTATTGGTAAAAGACAAAAGGTGCCATTCCAATGATTGATTTTATGGATGTACTTGCTACAAAGCAAGATGGGCAACACCAACAGATACGTAAAAAATCAGAAAAGTTCAACATGAATATTCAGACCTGAGCATTTAATACATCAGACCACGAGGAAATGAAAATCATATTCGATGAGAAGTAGCTAATGGACAGCTCAAAGATAGACGAGTATTTTCGCAACAGATTGACGCTAACAAGTTTGTAGCCTTCAACACCTGCAACCAAAGCACAAGACATAATATTATGAATTGATTTCTGGATCGTTGACATCGGTTGAAGTGCTAAAAATCTAATATTTAAATTTCCACGCCAAACATTCACGAACACGATCGGTGGCATGCCAGCTATACAATTTCAGCAGGTCATGTTTGATGCATCAAGTGACACAACCTCAACATAACTTAGATATATTATGATCGAAAACTTATAGCCCGATTGTTGTTGCATATTAAAATCTAAAGCAATTCAGCATTGAAAAGCTAAACTTTAGTTATCGATACTTTACTAATCTTTAAAGATTTTGAAGTAATGATCAGATACTCAGAACATCATGTACATGTATGGTCATAAGATGCACAACACCACAGAAAAAGACTGTATGTATGTATATTTGTTTAATAAGCAAAAACAGGTTGGCAAACCGCAACCTGGTACATTGAGATAGACAAAAAATTACACTGAAATAAAAATATTAATATTAAGGGAGTAATCAGTTATTGGAATTAAATTGAATCAATAGTTAGACTATGCTTTAACAATATGTTTGAAAAGGACTCTAGAAACAAAGTTTCGGTCATCTTTGCTCGGAAGTTCAAAATTGTGCATACGAGCCCTGAGACCTGGACGACGGTTGTTCTTTGGCGGGAAAAGAGTTCGAAGGACGTGGAAGTCGTTCCTGGCCACTGCATGCAGCAGTCGGTCCTCAGCCAAACTTACTCGCATTGCAACTGTTGCGGCACCTGATGGGAGGTAACCCATACGCTGCGTTCTTATGAGCAGTCTCTCGAGTCTCTGACGATCTGCAGCTGTAGTAAGGCCCCACCAGGCAGGAGCAGCGTAGAGCAGCTTAGCAACAGTTGTTGCCTCTGTTACGGCGAACATGGCTGTTGGAGTATAACGTAACTTCATCAAAAGCATTATTGTTCAGAACTACACTAATGTCAACATCAACAGTCACAGCACTCTGCTCGATGTGTTTGAACCAACACAGTACATAGTATGCGACAGTTCTGTAGGTAAATATATATTCAAAGTAATTAATGATTACCTGCAGGGCATCCAGGGCTAGATAGAAAATGCCTGAAAGAATCAATCAAAATAAAATCCTCTGAAGCATGATGACAATTTGTACACTTAACAAAAACAGAAAGCTCCTCTTGATTTTCGCAGTGCCACCATAACATAAAGAGGCAAAATTAAATGCCTAGCAGCACAATTTTCCATTGAAAACACTGTGTCCTATCAGGATTGTAAAAGATATTAAATTTTAACCGATTTTCAAGCACTTAATCTGAAATAAGGCAAAAAGAAATAATGCTGTGTTTCCGGTAACCTGACCGACCCACTTTATTTGCTGCGACTCGAATAATTTTGTGAAAAGTTTTTACTTGTATTGACATAATAATGACATTGCCTTCCATGTTGAAGGTTTTGAATTGGGACATTATAATCATAGCATTCACTAAAGCAGACGACGTGTACACAGCCGTCTTTCACGGTATATAAGGGTCTGTTAATTAGAGCAATCAATAGTTTCCTCGTACTTCGTTGCATCGTGTACCTTTGTGCAAAAAAGGGCAGTGGCTTAATTGTTTGGGTAGTCACTGTGTAAAAATATTTTACCTAAATAAAAATATTTTACTACCTACCTACCCAATTTTTTAAACCTCTGTTACCGGAAACACACCTTTTTTTGGGCCTAATGCAAAAACTATATGGCCAGCAAGTATATAGATGTAAATAGTTTATTATAAATAATCAGAATTTAGGTGTCAATTAACTGCCTTGTGCTACCCTTGGATAATTTATCATTTGATTACCATGCAAGATACAGCCAACGTCAGCCATATGCAAAACATTCGCCTTCGTGAGGTTATTGTAAGGCGCTATATAAATATTCATATACATACATATACATACATTCATAGACCAATAAGCTATTCTAATTTTTTATTTTGACACTAAATTACTAACCGACATCCATGATAAAGTGACTGATGGTTCAGGTGGCCACTGACTCCATACTCATCAAATGTAAAGATCTGTAATATCATGAATAACAGTCATAAAATGTAAAGATCTGTAATATCATGAATAACAGTATGAATGCAGAAAGTAGGATCAATAAAAAATCAACCAATTGTGCACAATAAATCTCAAGAAATTAAAAGAAGGAATATATATGTAGTAAAATATTAGTACGACAATACTAGATTCTTGAAGAGCCATATTTAAAAGAGAAATGCACTGTCTATAATATACTGCATTGCTGCACCAGGACTTCAAAACTAGACATCTGGATTCTGTGAGGCTTTAGAATGAAACTGAAGTCAGGAGGTTCTATCATCAAGCAATGTGTACACTATTGTCTGACATCATACAACATCTTCAGTGCTGCTTGAACCAGGAGCCATGAATCTTTTGTTTTCTGTCAACTCTAAATGGAAACACGCTGGCTGGGTTCAGAAGCTGCGCATGAGACAGCTGCTGGTGATATTTCTACTTACAAGAACAGTGCGTGCTACCAGCTAACTGACAAACTTTTATTCTTAATAATAATCATTGTTAGCGCAGTAAGCATATCTTATTAGTTTCTCTTGAAGTGACTCCATAAATTTTTATTATTTATTTCTCGCATTTTATATAGAGTCCCTTCAAGCTCACTATTCAGAGGCGTTCTCGACTATAGTGCGGACACTGCATCAGAGTTTCACGCTGAAGCGCATGAGCAATTGTGATTAAGGTAGATACATGTAGAACCTCCTGACTTGCTCAAGGTCCCTACGCGATGGCTTGAGGTGGATTCGAACCTGGAACCATCCAGCTCAAAAGCAGGGAACTTCACCACCATGCCCCACGAAATGCCCAATAACGATAAAAAAAATCACAATTATAGTCAAACATCGTTAAAGATTCATTAATTTATAGCCCAAGATAGAAACAAAAGAAAGTCACTTACCAAGTCAATGTAATACTCCTTCACGTAGTCAGCCAATAACCTGGATATGAGCGCTTTGTCCCAAGTGATGCTAGGGTCATCTGATATGTCTCTAATAAATTAAATACAGCTAAGATTTTAGTAGTTGTGTCCAGTTTACACATGTAATGATACGCACATGTATGTAAAAGACAGGTTATGAAACAAGACATCCGAATGATGCAACTTCATGAAATATATTTAATCAAATAAATTGCAGTCACACAGAAATCCAGCATGTCCAATTAAATCCTAGATGTTCTATTGATTCTACTTTCAAATTTATTTGTGAAAATATGCAAATTCCACTTTCAACTCAAATCCAAAAACGTCTATGCTATCTTATGTAAAAATGAAACAAACAGCACAAATTAGTGATTTTATCGAATTAGAAGTACGAGCTCAATTAGGTAATACAGTATTAAAGCATTAATAAGAAATACCTTCTATCAAGAATGAACACATTGTTCTGCCTAATTCCAAGAACACGACAACTCTCCATCAGTTCCTGCTGTCGGAGTCTACCTTGCTGGTTATAGTTTCCTATGAGCAGTCAGACAGTTACATGAAAACACACCATGACTAGTAACACCATTTTATGGAATTCATTCTCATTTATCAAAATAACAGAAACATTCTTAAAATGACAATTCCATTGAGCTGTCTACAGCAGTCTAGGAAGATAAAAAAAAAACTATCTACACATTTCTCTAAATTCGTAGTCTAAGAATAGCAATGAATGCAAAATTCTATTAAAGATTCTGGAACATCATCATGTAACACATCTACCTTAACTGATGTACAAGAAGAGAAGTCTTTTAGCTGCATTAGATAGAACACCCTGAATTTGCACAGAGATGTTCATCGGAAAAATATTTAGTGTTTTCAGTTCAGAAGTGACATGTAAAATGGAAATTAAGCAAAAATAAACATATCACATATTTTATTACATTTACATTACATTATCAATCCTCTAAAACAAGGCTTTAGAAAATATTTATCAAGCTTAAGCAAACAAACTTAAGAATCTGGTCATGATAAGAAGATGGTGGGGCGCGGTGGTGTAGTGGTGGCGTCATTGCCTTGAAGCCGGAAGGTTCGGGGTTCGAATCCACCTCGCTGCGTAAGGACCTTGGGCAAGTCCTTCACTCACAATTGCTCAGCGCTTCGGCGTGAAACTCTGATGCAGTGTCCGCTCTGCATTCGGGAGCGCCTCTGAGTAGAGAGAGCTTGAAGAGGCACTATAACAAGTGCACATACAAACAAACAAACAAACAAACAAAGAAGACTGACTACTAAGTAAGTGCAAGCTACGTATGGTCATTCAAGTTCAATTCTGAGAAATCAAAGGCCATAAAGCTCAAAGAAAATAGATGTGCACGATAGTTTCATCTGATACCTGACGAGAGACAGAGCAGATATAGATCGTACTGTCCACTTTGCTGTAAGCTGAGAATGGTCGGTGCGAAAAACATGCACTCATCGTCAGGATGTGCGATGACAACAAGAATTCGTCGGTTTCTGTCTGACTGCAACAGAACTTTATTTCTGCGTCGACTCTGCAGAATATGATGAACAGCGATGCTTGCACAGATGATAGCAAGCACGGTTGCCAGTAATTCCACCATGGTTACCAACAAACAGCTGCCTCAGGATGTCATAGGTTGTAGATGATTAATGTAGACACTCATCTTTTGAAAATGAATTGTCCTGTATACTACAACACATGTTGTATAATGTTTCCCATTTAATAATTATAATAACAACACAGCAACAACAACAATAGACAATTTTAATTGCACTGTAGCTCTGCCAAGGTTGAAGGAAATGGCTGAGCTTTTCCAACTGTGGTTCACAGACCAAGAGGGTCGGCAAAACATATAACGTGGGCTGTGATAGCGTTCTGAAAATATTGTGGGCATATTCTGTCTGTAATTATGCTTTGGCCTTAAGCAAGAAGTTGTAATTCCTATATACTTGGGTCTGCGATCTATGCCTAGAAAAGGGGTTAAGGTCCAAATGTTAAAAAACCACTGCCACAAATGATAGTATGAATACAGGCATATCGTTTCCTATATACCGATACAGACCCCAAGTCTGTAACAGATGAATCTCAAAATTATTTATGCATGGTTAATGAAATGCAGAAATCTATGGGCCTTTCCCACAAATGGTATAATTTGCTAATGTAGCTTAATATAATACCTGGAATTGGCAGATGTCAATGTATGCAGAAATATAAATTGACCGGTATTAAATGACAATCATGTTTGTCCGTAACCAGACAGCAACATGGCCTTTCAGCTTATAACCAAGTATGCCAAAGCTCAAGCAGTATAAACATTTGCCATTGTGCTTTGGCATGGCCATCTTAATATGATTGTGATGTGCCAACTTAGGGTTGCAAAGATGCTGATGAGGTCACCAGGTAGCACAAACGCAATCACAAGAGATGCCACATGTTAAAGCTAAAATCCACCTCATCTCTAAAGTGTAGATAAACCCTCAGTTTGCAGCTTTCGCCACATGCAGCGTCCGAAGTGAAATGCAACACTGTTTAAAGAAACCGCAATAGTCTGGAATGTTCAAATTGCATTAAGTTAAAAAATCCACTATAACAGCAGCTGATTCTACTTTCAGAGACAGCAATGGCTCTACCTATGGACAATGTCGGTGTCGCTTAGCAGGTTGTCTCTTAAAGCCCCCCTGGAGACTATACCTACACAGATAGGCTATCGATCGAGGTAGGTCACAGAGCTGGGCAACATTGGGCTATCGATCGCCGTAGGTGAGACCGCTCTATTCTGCCTATATCTGTGCCGGTCATACTGTTTACGTGTTAAGTAAGTAAGTAAGTATATACTTTATTGAACCGCCTGCAAACGCACTGCGGGAACAATAGTAGTTACCGAGCCATTCTAGACTTTTACCTATAGTGCATATGCCGGTCCCCGATACTATAGTTTTGCCTGTTTGTTATACAACTGCTCGCGCATAAAAATTACAACTTTATAATTCTAATCTAAACCTACCGTTTAAAAACTTGCCTGAAAATTTCCTTGAACACTAAAATCTCGCTGTCTATTTACCACTTGTGGACCTCTCCACGCGATTTCGAGCTTATTCGGAGTATACTCGGAGTATGTGTCTAGTGGGTGCCTGGAGCAAAGGCGAGTTGCAACGGACGCAAAAGAAAACTACTCTGGTTACCACCAACAACATCCAATCAATCGCGCTGCCAATTAACAGATCAATTCTAACAACTTTTATTTATTCTTTTCTTTTTAAATTAAAATCTTTCATGCTATCATTTCCGCGTTTTGTGAAATTGCATTAGGAATACCTCTCTCGACGCGTAGCTCAGAGCAGAATAAATCTTATTCTACAGTATCTTAGTCTATGGTCGAGCGCGCCAGTGTTTATTAATAGTCAGTGATGCCACAGCTGGGTTTTTTCCACTAGATCTGGTTTTTTGGCCTTCGTCTGGGTTTCTGGGTTTTTTTTTGGACAAGATCTGGGTTTATTTTGGTGAGTTGACATTTTGTACTTAAAACACATGAATATTCTGTGAAATTCAATGTAAAATGGTTGTTATACATAATTTTTCCACTAATTTTAATTTAAAACTCCACAATCAGGATATCATGTTGCCAATTCACAAATAGTTTATAACCTGAAGAATAGTCCTGCACAGAAATAAACCATTTTGACATTTCAAATAGGTCAGGTCACTCGTCTCTTTCCTTGTAAAGCTGTATTACTTCTATAACATGCATATACAGTTATACACTGTACTGTACTGGTTCCCGCGACTTGGCTTTTGTGGGCGCTGTAGAAGTCTCGAGATTACGATTACGATTACGATTAGGTCAGGTCAATCATGGGCGCCCGCAGCATAGGTCAAGGGGGGTCGCGTGACCCCCCTGGAAATCATGACAAAATATAAAAAATGATACTTTCTGGAAAAACGTCAGTGGTAAAACGAGAAAGGATGCATTTCCACCCACCCCTGGATTTGTCCGATTGTTCAAACAGTTCATCTACTTTGCATACGCTTTGCGTTGTTCAAATAATGACCACAACATGGTCACAGTTTCTGAACTACATCCTGTAGCGGTGTAGCCTGTCGTATATACGATACACAGGGTCACAGACGCATAATTTATGTGGTGTCTGACACTGTAACCAGATATGACTTGCATGGGGTGTTTGGAGATATCTTGGGAAGAGACCGGGGAGCTGGCGATGGGTGGAGGAGATGCGTTGCCCGATATGCAGACTTCACAGGAAGGACTCAGTGCAAAGGCACTGTCCACCTCTGCATGCTTTTTCCACCCCTCAGTATATATTCACATGTACATAAAATGCACAAGTCAGTAGTTTAAAGTTATATTTATATATATATATATATATATATATACAGGTCTATAGTCCGTAACCTATGAACCCTTTACAGCCGATGGGTACCGCAACCACCGTCTGACAATGAGTGGAGAATAGGCATTAGCTCACTTCGTTCCCTCAACACCGGCGAGTCGGCGACCTATAAGGTCGAATAAGGTGCTGAATGAGGATGCACATGTCGGACGAGCATGAAGGAGATTCTTAAGACAGAGAGGCGAAAGATGAGATGCACACTACACAGGACTGACTGCGACAGATGAGGGGAGGGTCAATAAAAATTGGGTCGCAGAAGAGCGGATCATTAGCCTATAGTAGTGGCTCGGAGCTCCTATCCCTATACAGGGCGGGCGCAACTTGAGCCAAGTGAAACATGTGGGGAGGGTTCAGTCAGAAGCGAGCCAAACTCACGTAGGGAGGCAAGGTTCTTAGAATGGATTGATCTTGGTAGGGAGGCGGAAACGCCGCCCTGAGAGTGGAGGGCCGACCCGGGATGGGGAAGGAGAGGAATTGAGCCCGATTGTTTATGAGGGATCGTAACCCCTGGCTTATGATTGCAGTTGCCTCAGAACTGTAGAGTGGTTGATCAAAAAGATAAGCTGACCGGGACATGGAGTTCAGTTTATAATTATTATGTTATCCGTTACGATCCGCACAATTCGACGACAACACGGCAGTACCCGAAACGACACACTGAGTTTACAGACAAAATTTTCTAACTGCCATTAATGCACTGCAGAATGCTACGCCAGTGGTCAGCTGGTCTGTCTTGTCGCCTTCCAAACGCACACCACTCCGCCATTACACCCAACGGATCCACGGTAGGCCAGGCCTGTTATGTGAGTCTATTGAATTGGAAATCACAGTTGTTATCTAACGTAATGATTGTATACTTGAATTGTCGACATGCATGTCCTGTACTATGAATAATTTCTTTTCTTTGAACATTGTTCCTTCCTGGTTGTTATATGGGCTCACCCATCATTATCTGCCTTTTTCCAACTCAGGTCTTCTGTTTGACCTTGGCTCAGCTAGTGGACTGGGAGCACCTCTGTTCAGACTTCTTGAAGGGCCACTAAACAGCTTCCCGTATGAGTGAATATAGTATAATTATATACCGGGTAATATTTTAATTGCATAGGGCCACGATAGGTTGCATATGCATGGTTCCATTTAAAATTGAGTCTTCACACAAAGTCATGTAATTCCATTTGGGTCTTTGATTAGTGAAGGCACACAGTGACAGTACAGATGGTTGACAAAAGTTCCATTTTGTAGCATATAAATTCACAAATGTTGCTTGACAGACTGTGTATCATGTATATATAAAATTATATACTTGTATATAAATATGTATTTATATTGTTAAGGCTATGTTATGAATATATGTCATGTCAGGGACCATGACCAGGTACTTCCCACATAAATATTTATACCAAATAATAATTATTTCAGACCTTGTGCACGCAACATGCAATGTTGCTCTACTAGCTGTTGTAAATGACAAATGAAAGCAATTGTAAGTATTATAAAAAATATATATATAGTATAGGCCTACAATACTGAGAAAAGAATTTGAAGTTAAACTATAAGTAGGTCCACACACTAGTCATTCTATTTTTATTATAAATACAACTAAAAAATTCTGTGATAGTATTTAAAATACTAGTTTAAACTTTAAATAACAGTGTTTAAAATCATTCCATAACGAATCAAACTTAGTAAGAAATAAATTAGAACAAGAAGAAAACATGTTTGATCGTTCAACCACAGTGTCTTGCACATGTAGAAAATATTTCAACAAGCTGGCCAAGTTTTGCCCCTGAATTTTCTCTGGCCCTGGAAAAAAGAAATGACGTCTCCGGTACCGCTAGTCAGTTATTAGTGCTATAGCTTTTAACTATGAATGTAGGCTATACAGGGTGCGCCAAAAAAAAGACCCCCCTAGGTTTTCCCCCAATATCTTGGCCAAAAGTAAGAATTTTAAAATGAAATTTTACAGTCTTGAAGACAATTCATATTTACATATGATGGCCAGATTTCATCAAAATATTTCAAACAAACCAAAAGTTATGTCACTTTTATGGAGGCCACCCACCGTTTTTTGACGATTCAAAAACTTAACGCAACAAAAAGTAGGTTTTTGCCAATATTTTGGCCAAAAGTAAAAATTTCAAAATGAAATTTTTACAGGCTGATAGACAATTCATATTTACACATGATGACCGAAATTTCATCAAAATATTTAAAACAGAACAAAAGTTATATCACTTTTAGTGAGGACACCCACCTTTTTTGACGTTTTTGAATCATCCAAAAAACCGAGGGTGGTCTCACTAAAAGTGATATAACTTTTGTTCTGTTTGAAATATTTTGATGACATTTCGGTCATCATGTGTAAATATGAATTGTCTATCAGCTTGTACAAATTTCATTTTGAAATTCTTACTTTTGGCCAAAATATTGGCAAAAAACTACTTTTTGTTGCGTTAAGTTTTTGAATCGTCAAAAAACGGTGGGTGGCCTTCCTAAAAGTGGCATAACTTTTGCTTTGTGTGAATTATTTTGATGAAATCTGGCCATCATATGTAAATATGAATTGTCTTTAAGACTGTAAAATTTCATTTCGAAATTCTTACTTTTGGCCAAGATATTGGCAAAAAACCTAGGGGGGTCTTTTTTTTTGGCGCACCCTGTACATGAATAATATGTGCCATAAAAGTAGGAAATTGGTGAAAGATTTTGTTGGTCTCATTGCAAAAAAACTCGTAAATAGTAGCACGTTATATTGAGACAATGTAATTGTGTAAGCAGCTTACACAATTACATTGTCTCAATATAACGTGCCACTATTTACGAGTTTTTGTTGACTTTTATATCTTAACGCTCCTGGTCGTGACTGACCCCCCCTGCAAAAAATCCTGCGGGCGCCCATGAGGTCAATCCTCTAGTGGTATAATAGTCAAGTTGTTGCATAGTATTAATGTTCAAGGTGGTTAAAACATTGGACTGTTGGTGTATTAAGAAATTTTGGCTGGAATCCTCGGACAACTTTAAAACTTTGTGAACTTAGTGTTATGTGCTTAGGCTACTCGACCCGCTGCGCATGGGCAACACGAATATATCGATTAAGCTTATTGTCAGTATGGATCCCGAGTCTCTGAGAACTTTGACAATTTATACTTTTAAAGTTGTAATTACATTTTATTCGACTCTTTTGACGAACATTTTGTTGATACTCATGTGAACCAGCGAAAAAACCAACTTAATTTGAACAAAGGGGTCTAAAATAGCTTAAATGAATAGTCTGGGTTTTTCTGGGTTTTTTTCGGAAGAAAATCTGAGTTTATTTCAGAAACCTCAGTGGCAACACTGTTAATAGTGCGCATTTTTATTGGTTTTTGAAAACATTTAACGTATATTTTGCTAATAAAGATAAGAAATAATAAAGTGAAAGTGAAGTTACTCTATAACAGAAAGGTTGGTAAAGAGGGAGCATCGAAATTGCTTGCATGTACAAGATAAAATAAACAACTTGAAAGTTATAGGGGAGTCTGAGCTTTCTGTGAGTGCTGGATGACTATTAACAGTACTTTTAACTCTGTTAATTCTAGTTTGTATTTCGGCGTTCATGTACTAAGAGGGGACGCAACATATACAGTCTATATTACCTTAATGCTGGTGCGGTGGTGTAGTGGGTATGTTCGTTGGCTTGCAGCCGGTGGGTTGCAGGGTCGAATCCACCTCCAGCCACCGTGTAGGGACCTTGGGCAAGTCCTTCACTGGCAATTGCTCAGCACTTCGGCGTGAAACTCCGATTCAGGGTCCACGCTGTAGTCGGGAGCGCTTCTGAGTAGAATTCTTGATGAGTTGCTATAGCAAGTGCACATACATACATACATAACTGCTACTTTCTAGTAGACCATCTTCCCAGTTGTCTTGCAACGTTAAACTAGGGTATAAAACTGTTGCGGGTGCCCGAGTACACTCGGGAACACTGCGTCGCCCATGCCCAATCTGAACGGGTACCCAGAAGTTCGTCTGTCCATCACTGGACAGATAAGACAGCCTCCTAATTTTTATTGATTCCTAGAGACTTGCTAAGTTTAGTTTCATGTGTGCAACACTGATTGACAATGGTTGCCGGTCAGTACAAGTTGCAAGGTAGGGTGTGTGGGAAAACCCATTTCAAGAGGGCACCATGTTCTAGGAACCCGTACTTATCCACTACTGTTTGTGGGTTTAGCCTGCCACCCAGAGACAGATTTATCTATATAGGTGTGGAGGGGCGGCTCACACCTCTCGTGCTCCTCTTTTTATGTTGGCGACCGGCCCTCAGACCACATACTAACTGTTCAAAATTATTTCTAGAAGACATCAACAGCCTTTGTTGCTATACGTTTTTGTAACATGCATGGTGGACTGCTACAATTGTCATGGTGCTCATCTTGAATACTATTGCCCTCACTTATGCAGTGATCTTGGATCCTCAGTTGAAACTATCACGCGTACCTTGGCTTTACAAGGAGCGATAGCCAGTAGCCAGTTAAGCTGTTAGACCATTATCAAGCTATAATTGGCATAATTTTTAAAGTAAATACTTCATTGGCTGGTTATTGAGTATTGATGCTATCATTTAAGCCCGGTTTTCGGATACTTTGTTATATTAGAATTCCGATTTACTCACTTCAGAATTGTCGTGTTGTATTTTCAAGTATTTGATGAATGTGTTCAGTAAAGTTGCCATAGCTATCTGGGAACTGTCTTGTAGATGGCATCCATTGTCACACTGGAAAGTATGGAAGAATTGGAAAATACGTTGAATGTTCATCTGGGCATAACTCAATTGCAAATCCACAATATTGAAGTTGATAGTGATACCACTAAATTCTTTTTGCAGGTATTTGTGTTTGATTTATGAACATTTTGTACATGTACAGTTATATGAGTTTTGTGTATGTGAGAACACTGACCATGTCTTTGCAGTGTTGTCTGAGTGTTCGAATTATTTGTGCTGACAAGTATATTTCAGTCTTATTACCACAAGTGTCTGATGTTTATTGCTATTGTTATGAAATACTTAGTGATACTGCAAGCGGTGATACTGTAATGGCAACTATTTGTCATCTGACTTTCAACAGACTTGTATCCAGTTGAGCTGTAGAGAAAAAAGCACAAGCTTAAATATACATTTACGACGAGGGTAATTCCATTGCAGCATTACAGGATTTGACCTAGTCACACTTACCATATTTATCCCTTTTCCAATTCAAGTGACTTAAATTATTGTTATACATCTAAACCTATTGTTTAAATTCACTTACCAAGTCGTGGTGTATTATTATGGTTGACGATTTTATTGGACTTTCTCTCTTAACTGTTTTACTAACAAACAGTAACCTATTCAATGATCAAATTCCCCTGCCATGAAAGGTTCTTAAAAGTGCTTATCATCTTTTGCTGTATTTTATAGGGTCGAATTAAAAACATTGGTGTTCTAGTGAAACATGCAAAAGCTCCGCTGTTTTACAGGAAATTTACAATTGAAGAAGGTGGGTCCAGTCATCTGCATTTTGTACTAATTTTATTAGAACAGCATGATCAGAACTATTTAGAATATGGCGGAATTAAAAACATTGGTGTTCTAGTGAAACATGCAAAAGCTCCGCTGTTTTACAGGAAATTTACAATTGAAGAAGGTGGGTTCAGTCATCTGCATTTTGTACTAATTTTATTATTAGGGCAGCATGATCATAAATATTTAGAATATATATTTAGAATATGACGGTCATACTAGTCCATAAGTTTGAAAGCGGTGAGGTCATCGTGACAGGCATTATATCTCTAGTTATATGCCTTATGCATGACTAGGGGTGTTAAATTTTCGTTAAAATATGGTTCTTGTACGTGAATCCATTATGAGAATATGCTCATTTACCTGTATATCAAGTCAATCAATTTGTCCAGTGAGAGTTGAATGTGACTTGGTAATGGAAAAATTTATACTATCACGGTAAAACCAACGGTAGTGGCATCAAACAAAGTAATGCCGCATGTAAGTATGCTTTCATGGCCTATAATAGTCATGCAATGTGGATGGAAATACCATGAGAATGGAATTGCCATGATGCTTATTTACCTCTATAACATTTTTAGGAATCTAACTGGGTCGTTTGTGTTTCAAGAAAAAGCTGCATAGTGCAGACGTTATTTAATTGAAATGCTTTAATATTATTTTGTTGTCTTTCCAATTTCTGCTCAACCTATGTTACCGTTTTGTCGGTGAGCATTATTAGTTGAATAAATTAATCAACTTAAATGTTTTATTTGTTTATTTGTCACATTGACAATCTAGTTGTGATTTTCTTCAAAGTTGTGGATGGTTTCTTTGTACAAACTGCGTAGACTGAGAGTATTGTTAAACTAAAAGTTTGAAGATGCTGCAGTAGTAAAGAGGAATTGTATATTTTATTATTGTGATGGGCTATTGGGTTTGTTGAGACTAATTACCTAGTTTGTTTTGAAGCACGCTTTATTTTAAAACTTAGTATTTTAGTAGACCTGCTTAATTACCGCATTTTAATCTTGTTGTCTTGCTTTGTTGGGGCAGTAATGGGGCTGATTTCAGAGCTGAATTGGACAAAATGGGAACAGTTATTTATTAAATTATCCATCTCATGCTGGTCAGTCCACTGGTCTCAAAACACATTATTCCCTTTACACTCTGAATATCTGTTTCATCGAGATTCTGTTAATCTGTAGATGGCTCGATATTGAACCAGTTTATTGATTTTGTTAGTAATCGGGCTTTAATGTAATTTTGTCCTGATCAACTGTTTTTGCTATATGCATATAGTACTGCTATATACATATAAGAACTGGGTTGCATTTTAGATGAAACTCAGGACCAGATGAACGTTATGCTGACAGTGGAAGAGAAATTGTCCGAACAGTATCAGGTTTTGAAAAGCGACACAATAGGATTAGGAGTAAGTTTATGCAGATTTCCTGTCTTAGTGGCTTCCTAAACACTAGTGCCCATTAGTGGCATTTTTGTTTTTAAGATTCATCATGTCTCACAATTTATATACAATGTAAGGCGTGCACTTAAAAATGTTGAAAATCTTTATGTTTGCAATAAGTTTTGGAGGATGTTGCTTTTCAATGGGCTTACTGTTACGTGCCCGTCTTTCCAGATATGACACAACAATTCAGGAGTGTACCACATTCAACGCTTTAACGGTAAAAGTGGTATGGAATGCAGCTCATCATTAGAGCGTTAGATCACTGATAGCAATGTGTTAGTTTCATGATCAGGAAATCAGACCTGTATGTATTTATGTTTTTCACATACATGGATTGTGATTGCAATCAGATGTATGTGCAATTAAGAAATTGTTATTTAAGTGTGTTGGACATGCTGAAGGTCCCTAAACAGTAGCTATCTCGAGTAAGGTTCAAACTGTTCAAATATACGCAGGAATAATGGTGCCGTAGAAGTCGTTAATGAATCCTAGATGAAATAGAAAATTTTTAGATTAACCCAGTCATCCTTGATGCAAAATGTCTATCTTGTATCAGTCTGTGCATTCGTCTGTCTGCCTCATCCAAATTTTGCATACTTGTGTGTTACAGGCTGAGTGCTCTATGCAGTCAGCTTCTAAGTAAGTAAGTATTTTCTTTATTGCTCCACTTGCATATGTATAATGGACATAAAACAACATTATAATGCATCAAAGTAATAATTGGTAATAAAACGTGCAAATTAAATCACAAGTTGATTTGATTTGATTTGCCTTACAAGTACATTTGTACCGGAGTTCGTATAATATTTATATGTTTTTAGGATTTGCTGGTGGTTGTCAATGCGAGGATTGAACTCGATCCGTTGTTTCCAACTCACGGTGGAGCCTATATTTACCAAGCTATTGTAGATGTGTCATCTCCCGATTGCAAGGTCTTGGTTAGTACAACAAACTTGCAATACAGTATTGTGTTGGCATACGCCTGTTCAACAGTACCAGATATTTCTGTTTTTAATTTAGGCTCATGAAGTGCAGCGGTTCTATCAACAATTAGCACTGTTTCAACCTGATGATTGAATCATGCTGTGACACAATGTATATTTTAATGCGGCCATAAGTCCACAATGTCGGATACTCGATAGCAATGTCTTTTGTTCGTACGCAAGTGGCTATTTAAACTAATTGGACAACTTAATAGCAATGACTTTTGTTCGTACACAAGTGGCTATGTAAACTAATTGGACAAAATCATCCGATAGTAGGCCACAGTGCATGTACCTTCAGATCAGACTGCATGGGTCTTTGAACTTTCTAATCATGCCAAGACATACGCGAATCATTCTCTGAGCTCTGTGTTTCAGTATGTCTCTCTCTACCTTCCATAAATTGTTGACTCATTATTCTTGAATAGATGTGTCTGCACTGTGTTTTGCTAGAGATCAAACATCTGCAAAGGGTCCAGTGAGGGTGATGCCAGAGGCATTAAATTGGACTATCCCAAAGGGAAGATCACATTGCCTGTGGTTTTTTGTTGTTGTAATGGTAACATGGATGTTATTACTGCTAATTAATAATTAATTAGGCTACAGCAGCTAGGTGTAGAACAATTCTAAAATGCATATAAAGTTGTGGACATCTGTGACTGGGTTTTGTGTAATTAAATGCAAACGAAGAATAGGAAACTACCATACATGAGCAAAACAATGAAATGAACTAAATGACAATGCGTCATTAATGTTAAACTGAAAAGTTTATGGTTCTGTTACTTTGAATGGTTTTAATAAATAGATAAAATAAAGTTGAGTGTTGCAACTTTTCACGAGCATTTACTTAGATTTTTCAACTCTTAGAACAGTACCATAATTTGCATAAATACTTTGAGAATAATTTGATTTTCTCTTTCCTATGTAACAGTTGTTGAAGGGAAGTTGTGATAGTTCTGGCAAAAGCAGAAAACATCCGGAGAAAGTATCTGCTGCTTCGACTATTGTCAATCGGACCATTCCCAATCCTAAAAGCCAGGTAATTATATTAGTATATATTATATATTGTTATATATGATAGTATATAAACTATATATAATATTATATTATAATAATATTATATTATGTATATTATTATACTAGCTGATCTACCCGGCGTTGCCCGGGAAATTTCGATTTTTAGTTCCCAGCCACCCCTGACCCCGCTCCCACGCCGCCCTTCTCACCTCGTCTTACATCGGCCCCAACCCGATCCCACTCTGGTCGCCATTCCCACCTCGCCTTCTTCCATCGGCCCCACCCGGTCCAACCACTTTGAGTGCCCAGCGTTGCCCGTGACATTTAGGTTTTCGGTCCAACCCAGCTCACACTCATCCATGTTTGCACTATTATAGTCAGCATTTTTGCGAAACCGCGTGTCAAAAGACCTGCCCTCGTCGAAAAAAATGAGGTTAAAAATCTATTGGTTCGTTAAAAACCGATCGGCGAAAACTATTGCGTCTTAAATAGGCTAGTGATACATATACGGTATAGATATTAATTAATGCACAAAGCGCTATAATTTTAAAATCGGCGGTGACGTCATTAATGTACTGGTTTCAATCATCAATAGGCCTATATCATCGATGGTTTCAATGTCTGTTGAAAATATGGTTGAAAGCAAATAAAATGACGTCTTAAACACAGCGTTAGGATTGGATGGAAAATGAAATGTTTCAATCCCGGGAAACGGTAAGATTTTTGGATCGCGAAGCCCGATAGTGTTCCCCGGTGATGCTAAAAAGTATTTTTGAAAATATTGAGAAAAATCGGTGAGGTGGATAAGAAGAAAATTGGTTCATTAAAATGTAACAACTTGATTTTATAGGTTTAGATATTATATTATTAATTATATTAGCCACGATTTGTTTTCTGATTTCTGTCTGATTCACATGTTAGATTCCAGAGCGATCAAGAATCTTGAGGGCTACTGCCAAAAGTTTTTTTGGTACATCGCATGTAGTTGAGCTATGTAAGATGAAAGAAAAAATTTATTGTAGGAAAGTGCCTCTGCTGACCTATCTTTATCGGATCTTGCATTATGTGTAACTGCTTGTGCCCCAACTTATATCAAGCTCTCAGCTTTCCGTGCTGTTACTGTGGTAGTCATTTTCTCAATTTACAGAAAAAGGAGCCATATGTTTATGTCAAGATAAACAGTCTCGTCTCTTCCACGACCGTCAATGTCTTTGGTGTTGTCAAATTCGTCAAAGACCCATGCAAAACACGAGGACTAGGTAACTATGTTCAGAGTGAACTTCATTGTCTGGAAACCTTTCTGTTCTAGATTTTTTAACCAACCCTGTGACTAAATTACTTAATAATGTGATAATTAATAAGTAGGTCAGGTGATGCTTTTCGGTGCAGAGTTTTACAGCTGAACTTCAGGTCACAGGTTAGTATGTGTTTGTGTGCATGCGTGCTTGAGCATGTGTGCTCTTACGTACGTGCGTTGCTTCATAGATTTTCCATTATTGTTGTTTAGACAAGGTTGAAGTTGTAGGCTTTTGAAAATAAGAAATTTTAATACTCTTAATTGGCGGATACGAATTCATCCCAAAATTATTTCATGAAGTAATACTAGGATGAACCAGATCTAAGATGAATCAGGTCTAAGATTATTCAGATATAAGATGATTCAGATCTAAGATGAATCAGATCTAAGATTATTCAGATCTAAGATGGCTGACGTATGTGGAGTGAGTGAAACTTTTGAAATCTGAAGCAATGTATTTTGAAAACTGTGCTCAAATTTGAACTGTAGTTGACACAGAGATAACATGACACCTATGATTAAAATGATTTTGAAATTGACATCTGTTAATATGTTTATCTTCATCTTACATGTTAATATGTTTATCTTGATCTTACATGTACGTTACTGTGTTAGTTAAATACATACTTTCCAGTGATTACATTGCATTGCAATTCTATGGAGATAGCTGTTGATGGCTAATAATATTGACTATATTTATTGTCTATGATTCTCTCTGGCACAGAGGCTTGTGTTTTGCTGTAGATTATTCAATGGTCATAACGCTTATGGATGAGTCAGCTAACACCTCAGATGACAAACTGAAGTGTGTACTCTTTGGAAATGTTTCTAAGCTGCCATCCACAAGACCAGGACACATAATTCGATTTCACCGACTTAAGGTAGGTCGACTCTCGGGCTTAGACACAATATCTGATACGTACCTGTATGTAGATGAAATTTTGTCTCATCTGCTAATTTGGGTCGGAGTTGTGACAGTTTGTTTTGAGTTTAGTTTTTCTTGCAGTGACAATCTGACAGACATTGTAAAGACTGTTATATAGATGTTTCTGTTTTGTTTTCATCATAGATAGCCACTTTTAAGAGCGAGCTCCAGGGACAGAATGGTCCAGGATTTTCCTGGGTTGTCTTTGATGGCTTGAAAGATGCCTCATTATCACCCATTGGAAAATCTCATGAAAATAGCACAATTACAGAGGAAGATCAGGAAAGGGTAAATAATTAATATTTATTTTCAATCAGCTCTTGATCCATTTATGTAGCTCTAAGTGATTGTGTTCTGTCTATGTACGGGAAGTTGATTGCATTCTTAAATTTCTACCATTCACTGCTGCAGCAGAAATTGATTGACTGCATCAGGTTGGTCTTGAGATTGTAACCATCCCCTGCTGCATTTTGTTCTTGTGGATAGATGTTTTGTATTGTTCACTACATGTGGTATGTAAATACATCTAGTTGTAAATAGGTTGTTGTGGTGAAGACATTTTTCTAGTTCATAACTGTTTCTCCCATACGAATTTTGGGTTTCTTTTTGCGTCAGTTAGATTTTTTTTCAAGCATCGGCATTCGACCTGTGATCGTATCTTTTACTACAATCAGGTTGAAAGCTACTGTTTGACTAAAGTTAGAGAAGCTTGAAAGATGGCCATGTTGGGTAGAAATGTGCGTCTGAATGGACTAAGATGAAAAGTTGGGAGAAGGAATCTAGTTTCACATCTATCTCAAGAGACAGCAATTTAAGTGGGACACATTTGAATTGCGTTACAATATTCACATAAATAGAAATAGAATAGATTCCCGGTAGGGTCGCTACTGAAAATATTTATCACATTACCAGGTTAGTTTTTAGTGGTTCTGCTTAAAACTTGAATGCATGCAGTATTGCTTTTCAATTATTTTTTGTAGTATGATGAATGTTGATTACAGGTGAGGCAGTTGCGTCTGTGGGCCGCGTCGGAAATGAGTGTGCTTAGTTCGGATCGACATTCATCTTACTCCTTGTCTGGCATCACAACGGGACAGTATTTTGATCTCACTTGCCAGGTGAATACACAATAGGTCCTTCCAGAAGCCTGTTTAGTTAATCTGTTTAATTAATTGTTTAATTGGTTTTTAAAATCACTTCAGAATTGTTCAGATGTAAAGATACATGGAGCTTACATCTAAGATTTGTCTTATGGTCTTGCTTCAGTCGTCAATGTGACCCAAGACTACAACAGAGTGCTTGGTATTTCTGTTTATGGTCAGGATGGATCATGCCTGATGGTCAGTTTGACTGTGGTCACCACTTGTTGGTCTTGTGAGCACTGCCTTATGATGATGACGCAGGCACATCGTACTTTCTTGTACATCACCAGACAATGCCTTTTGGACAGTTTTACGCTGAGCATATTAATCATTCTATCACAGACAGGAAATATTTTCATCTCACATTAAGTCATACTTGTTAGATTTTATAGAAGTAGTCATCTTATCGCCATTTTAAACTTCCTCAAGGGGAACTTTACAACTGGACAAATGCATACACATACATGTATGTCATCATTTATATAGCACCTTGCTATAGACTTGCTTGAAACTTACGAGTACCGGTACTGCTCTGAAATGCACTGCACGATATTAGGATCCTGTAAAATGCCTTATTCGTTAAATGAAGTAAGGGAGGTAGATATATATTGATAGAATGGTGATTATAAGTTGGTTGCAGCATGCCAACATTACCTGTTTACTGTTTCACTAGCATTGATAGATCATGTATATTTAGGTTGTTGGTACGTGTGTGGTAACAGAAGGTGAATCAGTGCTGCTGAAGGTCTGGGATGGAACCCGGGTTAAACTGTGAGTAGATTTGAAATTGTTCATATATATGACTCATTAGTTTAATGTGATTCTACTATAGCATGACAAGTCATAGCAGGTCTTGGCTTTCTATGATGCAGCAAAGATTGCTGATTTTTAATTGATATTTATTGTTTGAAAACCTTTTTTCAGTAAAGAAAATGGTTTCTGCTGTGTTCTCTTAAATTGTGTTGCATGCTTTTATAAATGACTTGTAACGAGGTCTTTTGAGGATGTTAACTGGGAATGTTTCCGTCTAAATCAAAGTAAGTCTGGTCTATAATTTGCTGCTGTGTGCTACATTTGTGTTTGACGAGATCCTGAATGTTAGTCTGGCCATGTGTAGAACACAGTGTCTGTTGGTTTATCAGTCACCATTGCTCACTCTGAATACATACTTATTTGCAAATTGCGTATACTTCTCTGCATGCATACATGCACATTGCACACAGGAGTAAGAGATGCATGTGAGTTTCCTTATATATTTAATTACATGCTCTTACTTGCATAATTATGTACCAGGTACATTACCGACTGCACACATGTCAATTGTAACGGTCCATATTATAATTGATTATGAAACATATGAGACTGAATTTTGGTCTGTTTGAGAGTGCATTCTCTGCAGTCTCTTTCTGAATTTTACAACTTACCAGCGAACATAAGATTGGAAATGCAGTTTATTACGATTTTCCAAATTTTGTTTTTATATTATCTGTTTTAATTTTATTATTCTTAGACTTCTGGTTCAGTCAAAGTGATGGTAGCTAAAAAATTTTAATCAGCGTGTTCACCTCTATTGATACAGACTGTGGTTTGTCACTCTGTATGAATAAACTAAGATATATATATATATATTTATAATATTTATTATACATACATTTTATATTTATATATAAATATAAAAATATATGGTGCTTTGAAACCAGATTTGTTTTTTGTGGTTCAGAAAACTGTACGAACAGGACATGATGTGTAGCAATATCAGTTCAAGACTTTGCATTGACAACCGACTCGCAAAGTGTGTAAGCCACTACTTGGTGGATGTGTGGGTGTTTGATGATCACTTCGCCCGAGCAATGGAAGTCAAGGTTGGACTTTTGATTTGTGAGCTTTGGATAATTATCTTATTGAATACTTGGTATTTCAGCACAGAAATGACACTTCAACCTCTGGTTGGTGTGTCAAATTTAAATTTAACTGTCATGCTGTTTAGTTTATATTGTAAAGTTGCTTTTCATTAGCCTTCTCTAGAACTGAGGAGTCTTTGATGCAGGTGAACCCATTCTTCGCAGGACTGGTCTTCAGATAGCCGACTATCAAATAGGTGTGGTTCGGGGGTGGATACAGAAATTTTCTAGGGGGGGGCAAAAATTTGTTACCATGGGTCGGGGAAATTTTTTGTTTTCTTTGGCCGAAAAATCTGATGACTTTTTTTAGTCATCTGGTAAAAATGTCTTGAAAATATTCCGAAATAGCTGACGACCTTTCACATTTATTCTGATCCGAACTAAGCACACTCATTTCCGATGCGGCCCCTTTTTGTAATTTAAATTTTTTATAGTTTATTTATGAAAGTTCGTGAATTACACAGTGTAGCAGTGAGAATCTATATTTAGTGCCACTTCATGAAGCCTACTCAGAGTCGATTTATGCATTTGATGTTGGTTTGTTTTAGCCAGGAGACTTCATAAAACTCCAGAATCTGCATGCGCTGAGACATAAGCCACGTCCAGACGAGGAAGTAGATCCGGATTCTGTGTGCGTGGAACTCTGTCTTCACGGTGGCTCCAGCTACGGTCGTCGGCTGACGATTCTTGATCCCACGTCAAAGGATGTGAACGAGTTGCGTCAGGCGCTTGACCGAGAGCTTGCTGCTGCAGCAACCGACGATTCAGCTGACAGCATCAATCAACTGTGGAGCGAGGCCTGGGCCGCTCCACTGGACGTTCACTCAAGTGGAAACGGAAATAGATCGATTCCAAATGAGAATGCCGAATGTGTTTCAAATTCTGACGATCAGGTGGAATTTTTTACGCCTCAATCCCAACCTGAGCCTGTTCTGTCTCCGTGTCAGTTTAACAGATCGGCAAATACGCGTGTCAATGATATCGTGTCTGGAGTTGTTGCAGGTACACAGCATCGGGTAGTTGTTGTTGACAGCAGTAGCAGCAGCAGCAGCAAAGAGTCTGCTCAGAAACACTCGAATGTCGTTGCTCAGAAACGCTCAAAAGTCGTTTCTGATGAACTAACGGTAAAACGCTTAAGACATGACAATTCAGCTGGCCATGAAAACGATGTAGAATCGAACGGGAATGAAAATAAGTCTGGTTTTGAGAAAGACATTGCTGTACGCGTCGAGAAAACTCTGTCTAGTTCTGAAAACACTATTGCCCAATCTGTGGAGAAAACTTTACTTAGTTCAGGGGAAGACTTGGCTGTAAATGGGCAAAAGGAGTCTGCAGAAAATAAAGCAACGCGTGCCGGTGTGTTACACTCGCCATCTTCGCTTGGCTTCACTCGCGACAGATGCATGCTTGACACAGCAACAGGTAGTTTGACTATCATTAACACCTTACCTGAGGAAATTGTAAAAGTTGTAAGAATCGAGAATCTTAGTTTTGTTTTTCTGAAATGTTTATATATTGCATTTTTAACCATTTTGGCATTTTCTAATCTTGATTCTGGTTGGATGTGATAAATTTTTGTGTAATTTGAATAATTTCAACTACACGCAAAAGTAAATCTCTCTATAGGCAAAGCTGTTATCCACTTCATCTTCTTGATCATTGCGCTCTACTGATCATCTTGATCTTCCATGGACTTATGTCTCGGCATATTGGCAGAATTGATTGATTTCAAGTGTAGATTAAAAATAGCCTTTTCCATTAGGTATTGCTATTTAGGCATGGATGTGTAATGTATGCTATATTATCTGTCCGTGACATACTGGTTTTGTTTTTGCAGATTTCATTTCTGAAGTGACCATGACTGCTTTTGTGGATTTGCTATGTGATTATTTGTATTTTTGTGTGAGATGGTGTGTGTGTGATATTTTGGAGCTATTGAAGGTTTCTATGTGATTGTATTAGATGACCCGTAACGTTGGCTTGACCTTCCAATCCTAAGGAAGTGACCAAACTAGCAGTAGGATAGAAAGTTTGCAGGCTGCCATAAAGTTAAATTCATCTCCTGTTAAACTTTGATTCACATTTCTGCATGACCTTGCGTGCCTTAAAATGATAGTATTTGTAGTAGTAGCAGTTGCAGGAGTGGTGGTGGGGTGCTGGTGATAATAGTAGTATGAAATTACTATGAATTGATGATATTCTGTCATTTCAGTAATAACTGGACACCATCACATCAAGGTAACTGTAGCTGAAGACATACAGAAGCATACGCCTCCAGACAAATTCCGATTCCAGGGTTATGCCGTGAACTACCAGCCGAAGTCGGAGACAGTTTCCGATTTCCTCCGACTCTACTGCGACCGATGTAAATTCTTGTAAGTAAACATTATTTTCAGTCATTTATGCCTTGACACTGAACTAACGGTCTGCTGCTATTTAATGTAAACAAAACATCTACTGTGTATTGTATCTTATAGCTGTGTACTATTTTTTGTTGTCGTTATTATTGTTACTTTATTTGATTATCACCACTGTCTATCAACTAAGTATCTTCTATGCCGATCAAGCAGTTATGCATGAAGGATATGCTCAAGGTCCTTGTTAAGTAACTATATCATGAGTGGCTTGAGTTCGCATACTGCATTGCAAGACAGTTTTATGCCTTCAGATTGAGTTGTCAGAAGAATATTTAGCTTTGGGTCTTTTGCTGTTGTCTTGTTCAAAGTACTCCGGGATCTGCAATTCTGTAAATCACTTTGTAATGGAATTATGTGATTTCAGTTTTTGCCAAATTAGTGTAATGTATGTTATTTACTGATAGATCATTTATACCACGATCTAATGATGATGAACGATGTAGGTCGTAGTGTATAATTAATCTAATCAAATAAATTATGGCTTGCGACAAAATCCTGCTATTTTGCTCTGTTATTTGCAAGTTCTAAAAGGTTCTTAGCTTGTCACAAACTATGGATGTTGTTTCCAGGTCTTCAATTCCTTGTGCTAGTGCTGGAGACCAACCCGAGTCTTTAGAATTGTCAGAAACCAGAAGGTATGATTTGTGGGAATTCCTGCCCTCAAAATGAAATAGGAAGGGCATGTTATGATGTATACATGCTTTGCCTATTATTTGAATGCAGTTATGCATCACGGATTGGCATGGTGGATGGTACTTTGAATTTGAACAGCTCTGGAGTTAAAAAGAGGAACAATTAGGATAAGGCTTGTGGGAAAATAGTTCCATCTTTGAGTGAAATGCCTGTTTGGAGACGATTTTAGAAGTGCAGCTTTGATGAGCTTGTAGGAGTGATCAGATAGTATCTTGATTCTCGTGAGAGTTTATTCCAGCCATTAGGAAAGGGTACGACCTGCATCTGATGCAGACACAGCGGCAACTGTGTGTTGTGTATGTGTGTGTATGTATTTAAAAGTCCATTTATTCAGGGTGCATAATAGTCTAGTGGTTAGCATGCTGGATTGTCGACTGATAGGTTGAGGGTTCAAATCCTTGACAGGACAGAAATTCATATCAAGATTTCTACTCTACCTTAGTCAACTTACCTATGATGTGTGGGTGACACTGGGTGTGTGTTGATCAAGCGCTATCAGCAAGAAGATTGGATGGCGAGGGAAAGGACTAGCCACCCTTGTTTGCTAAGGTTAAGAAAATAAAGGTGCTAGTACTTTATATTGTTAGGGCTCAAGGGTAAGTCTAGAGGTATGACTACAAAGTAAGGTCCCAATTTGGTAAAAATAACATCGATTCATTCAATGGCGCAATTATATACAGCGATATGTACAGAAATTACCGTTCTCAGAAGCGATGAAGTTCGAAGAGGCTAACGGAGCCAGAAAGACGTCGAAATGCAGTTCAGCAAACACCAGCCCACCAACAGGGTGAAGACGATAACGTCGGAAAAGACACCACGGTCTAACTCTCATGACAGAGAGGGAAACACCAAAGCGTGAACACGCTCAACAGGAGACGTTCACCAAGGCACAACACCTGATCGCAAAATGCCTTCTCCCGCCTTACACCTAGCTCAATTTATAGGCAAGCATAGGTCCACCGGGAAGCCCATCCTCTCAATATCGCACGTGGCCCAAAGTCAGATCAAGTATGGTAAGCAAAAAGGGCCGTAGAGACCAAATCTCTACATATCCCCCTCCCTACAGTTTGAGGAATCCTATAGGGACGACGAAACCAAAAGAAATCGCTAACGCCTACAATTCCATACGCAGCAATGCAATACAGCAATACATCTCAACACAACTAAACAATGCATCGCAAAGCAACTAAATCATTAATCACAAAACCTATTAAACAATCAAGAGTTCAAAATACAAACAAAACTATACACAAGAATTCCAACGACAAAATACAAACGACCAAACTGTAACACTAAAAAAAATTTGGACACAAATTGTGTATCAAAAAAGAGCCGAAAAGAAAAACTGAAAGTTTCAGGGCAAAAAGTCATGGTAGACTAATGCCTAACAGTTCCAAGAGACAGCATTCCACCACAGGAACCAGTCCTTCACCAGTTCGCCACCAACTCTTGAATAGTTCTGGAACAATTCTTTGACCAGTTCAAGACACTTTTTCTTGAAAATGTCTGACGGAAGCTCGCAAGACACTAACTGAAGTGTTCATTGCCTAAAGAATCCACTGACCGAAACTTTCACTGACTGAAGTTTTCACTGACTGAAGTTTTCATTGACTGAAGTTTTCATTGACTGAAGTTTTCATTGACTGACTGTGAAATTCACGGAAACGAAGTGAATAACAGCCAACCTGACTGTAAAACCACTACCTCGAGCACAGAGCATCGCCTCTGCTACTCTACAACACGCAGATGACATCGCAAGACAAGCGACGATCGATGACGATGGAAGCAACAGAGAGCGTCCCTGTTACCTCCCATGACCCCGAACCTCAGAGTCACAGCCGAGACATCAATGAAGCAAGCCTTCACACGGCCCGCCTCCACATCCAAGCCGAACATCGACTTAGGAATGACGTACATCTGAACGAAGACGAAGTTCAGAACCAAACGACTCCGTTCCCAACTGCAGGATAGCAATGTCCTGTTTCCATGAGCCATCTGACTGAACGCGAACAGCGTGTGATCCATGCAGACCACCACGAACGCCGATGCACAGTCGCAGCTCAACCAACACCACCAGTTCCTCCAATTCGATTGACAAATCTCGTAACTCTTCCGTCCCCAGCATCCGACTCCAGTAGCAGATCTGAAATCCACAATCTCCCACACAGAATTGAGAAACGTCAACAGCCACACAACACTGTACATTCAAACCAGTTGACCTCAGATAATGTCTCAAAGCGAAACGAAATGCACGATCCATCACTGCATTAACATCTTCAAGCAATTCAATCATGTGCGAAAACACATCAGTTCTAGCAGAACCCAAACTACAAACATGCTGCACATCTGACAACACATCTGACAATCCATCCTGACACGCATCCAACACTGAAACCACACAGTGCAACACCTTAACAGCCAAAGTCACTTCATGTTCAACCACAGCTGAATCCATAAACATCATAGATATAATCACAAGATCAGGCAGCACATCCCTCAAAACATCCGCACTATCAACATAGCACTTCAGCAAGACAACATGCACAACACATCCAATCTTCCTTCTATCCAACCGAAGAATCAAATAAACAATCGAACCAAGCCATCGCAAAACCACATCCGGTTCACAATCCGTTGTACTTAATGGTTGAGCAACCAACGAACTCAATAACAGAGCGTTGTCACCATCATCAAATGACACAGCCTTCAACTGTTCATGAGACAACCGCTTTGAAAGACTCTCAACAACTAATGCAACATCATTTGCCATCAGTAAACCAACACACACACGTTCACACACTTGAAACACATAGTCAACAACGTTCTTGTCAGACAGTTCGTTAACCACAACTGAAGAAATCCATTCCTCATTCATCAACTGCATCATGCTACTGACTTCACAACCAGACATCAACTTAGACATGACCTCAACCAAAGATCACTGTTCGAAAAAATTTCCTTCGGAAAACCGAACAACAGACAACCTTCACAAAGACACTTATCAACAACTTGTGCCGAAAGCATCGTGAACTGAACAATGAACGGAAAATCGGACGCAAAATAAATGACTGTCAGAATAAATCTGATTCCCGTCGACTCACAAATAATCGGAAGACCTGCAATGTCCAAGTCAATTCTCTGACAGACCTCCTGCATAAAAGACACACTAAGCACTGGCGCTCGATAATGTCGCTGACATACATCACATGCGCAACCATACTCACATACATCCTGATTAACAGACGCCTCGACATTCGCACTGCCTTCGGCTAACACACATAATTGCCTTAATACCCGACCATCTCGCTAGCACGTCGGAAACTCAACACGCGAACCACATTCAACTCAGAAAAATCATTCACAACAATCTCAAACGATGCTTCAAACAGACGTTAGAAATCACCTTCGTCATAAATCACTGAGTCATTTAAATCACCTGAAAACAATTCACCGTCCACCGACACTCGATCAGCCTGACCTGTACCTTGACCCACAATAGCCGTCTCGTCGCTCACCGGTCCACTGCACATTGTACGCTCAGTCTCACTGTGTTCTGCTGCATACTGATTAGCTTGTGCACGCGTCGTAATAGCTACATCTAGGACCTCTCCTTGCATGGCTACATCGTTCTCAATGACCACATCAATACCTCGCATTGGATGTGACTCCATTAAACAACACAAAACATCACCTTTCACATACGCACATTCGACACGTAACTTCACAAGAGGGCGTTCCAAAATTTCACCAGAAATTCCACGTAATAACCTCGTTTCTTCCAACCATACAAAATCATTTTCATTCAACCATTCAGCACTCACAAGCGACTGAAGAGCTCCTGAATCGCGTAAAAAGACCCCCTCACGTCGATTATTCAAACTATCAATCACACATCCATGCACACAAAACGGATCATACAATTTATCAACAGTGACAAATGGTTTCTGAAAACTCTCTTCCTTGACAGTTGCCGAAACAGTTTGGACAAAACCCACAGGTATAGGACCCCTCCAATTATCAACCTCGGGCCGCTCCTTCTTTTCAATTTCTCGCAAGAATGAATTTCGTGACCGACCGCTCTACAATAACGGCACGGGACCTGGTCTCTAAATCCATTCACGTCGTCGTACACTCTAACAGGCCTACGGAAACCATACGTCCCTCGGTGAGGCGAATTCTTACCCCAATTCGAATCCTTGCGTACACCTTCTCTGTGCACCGAACTTTTACGCTCCCATACGTCTCTGTTATTACTATCTTCACATGACAACCGTCAGGAACCCGCAGAACAATCCCTGTTGGACCCCCCAGGATATTCATTCGGCACCTGTCTATACAGAACATCGTATTCATCGACCATACGAGCAGCAATAGCCACTGTCTCAGGATGTTTATCCACAAGCCATCTCTTAATTTCCACGGGTAACTCCTGTACAAACTGCTCCATCATTAAGACCTCCTTAATTTTAGAAATCTCATCCCACGAATTTGTACCTTCAAGCCAATGCTGAAACGGAATTTGTAGGCGATATGCATAATTCGCAAAAGTTTCCAATTTCTCTTTCCTCAACCCCCTAAATCTCTTCCGATAGAATTCAGGTACCCTTTCGTATGCTGTTAATAGAGAACGCTGAACTACATTGTATTGCACACATTCCTCCAAAGACAAAGACGAGAACACATTCGCTGCTTTGCCAGACAGTTGCGGTTGCAAAAGAGCAGACCATTTTTCCATCGGAATATTATGCAATGCCATAGCTTGTTCAAAAGCCGCAAAATAATGTTCGAGATCGGCCGGATCAAATTTCGGAACAAATTTCAAAGCTGACCCAAAACGAAAAGTATCATAATCATGAGCGGGTCGCTCCTCAACACCTCCCAATTCCAATTTCCGTCTTTCAAGATCCAATTTCTGCATCTCTAAATCAGAATTTCGCTGGTCCGTCTCAGCCTTTAACCGTCGTTCGTCTTCTCATCGTCTCTCTTCCATATTCATCCTTTTCTCCTCTAATTCAAATCTCCTCTGTCTCAATTCTCAATTTCGTCTCCTCCAGCTCAACTCTCCTTTTCGTCTCTCTCTCCTCTGCTTCAAATGTCATTTTCCTGTCCTCCGCTTCAAATTGTATTTTCATCTCCTCCATTCTCATTTTCGCCTTCTGTCTCTCCCACTCAAAGTCTCTGTCCTCCTTTAACTTTAAACGCGCCAAGTCAGCCGCTGCCTTCTTAGCCGCTGCCCTAATTTTCCACTCTTCACTGCCCTTCTTGGGTGAAAGTTCTTTCATGGCCATTTTCTTTAACTGCGACTTAGACATACCTTCCACGTCCTCACCGAACGTCTCACAAAATTGTCGAAGGTCTTCAACTGGCATACCAACTATGTCGTCATATTCAAGCGGATTCTCCTCCTCCAAAGACGCCATTTTCAGTCTAATACGTCAGTCTTACCAAACATACACCCAAAATTTTCCAATTTCACACTTTCAACGACAGTTCACTACAAAACCGTCAGACTGCCAACATGCACTCAAAACGCACGAAAATTTCTTCCACCGCACGAAATTCAACAAAATCAATAGCCCAGGCCCCCAAAAACCAAATGTGACCCCGCACAAACTACGGACGACGCGAAAACTTTTCCGCAAGAGCCACAACGTAATTCAAATTTCACCACATATTTCACCCAAAACAACCGCGAAAACACGACCGGACGGCAAATTTAATGCACACCCCGAATTAACCCAAAATTTCACGAGAAAGAACGGACAAGGACCCCATTTGTTAGGGCTCAAGGGTAAGTCTAGAGGTATGACTACAAAAAATAACATCGATTTATTCAATAGCGCAATTATATACAGCGATATGTACAGAAATTACCGTTCTCAGAAGCGATGAAGTTCGAAGAGGCTAACGGAGTCAGAAAGACGTCGAAATGCAGTTCAGCAAACACCAGCCCACCAACAGGGTGAAGACGATAACGTCGGAAAAGACACCACGGTCTAACTCTCATGACAGAGAGGGAAACACCAAAGCGTGAACACGCTCAACAGGAGACGTTCACCAAGGCACAACACCTGATCGCAAAATGCCTTCTCCCGCCTTACACCTAGCTCAATTTATAGGCAAGCATAGGTCCACCGGGAAGCCCATCCTCTCAATATCGCACGTGGCCCAAAGTCAGATCAAGTATGGTAAGCAAAAAGGGCCGTAGAGACCAAATCTCTACAATATCCATGGATGTATCTTAGCTTAAGGTACTAGTCTTCTGTATTCGTTTCTAGGCATTCATTAATATGGATTTATTTCTTCGGAAACTGTGTCTGTGTGTTTTTGGTGCAACATTTGATTTTTTTAAACAACATCTGTTCAGTTTGTTTATGATGCTTTTATTTGTAGAGTTCCAATCTTCACAAGAACTGAAGATGAAATTGAATTCTATTGTTGTTCTGAGTGCAGTAAGTTTCTTTATATGATCATCAAAATTGTGGTCAAGCATGTGTTTTGAGCTAGAGAATTTTTCAGCTTTTCTTAACTTTTGGTGGTTGTTATTCTCTTTCAGCCTATACTGATGGTATATTTGATCTTCCTCTCTCAGGTCATATAATCAAATGAACTGTTTTAACTGTTAAACCTTTCTTGTGCTTAGATTGTATGCTAGTTGTTTTTCCTTCAAAGACTTCCTGAACAGCACAAATTCTTCATATTTAAATAAAAGAGAAAATATTTAATAGTATAATGTGTGATCTATGATTATTGTGTATGGCATCCTTGGGGCATGTTGTTAACTGGATGAATGTGTCTTCAATATCTCCTTAATTTTTTCGTTACTACTAGACAGATGAATTTTTAGTCTTTTTAAATTGTGATGCATGGTGTGATGGCCATAATTCGTAAACAATTAGATGTATTGCCAGGCAAGATACAAAATGACATATGTGACCACGTGCAGTAATCAAAGAATGGAGGGATGCTGTTTACTGTTTATTGTATTAAAGTATATGCTGTTTATTTGTTTTTTTAAGTTGAGTCTTATTTTGCATCAGTTTCATAGCAGCAGCACGTGCTTGTGTTGTAGATGATGAGATGGAATATATCTTCATGATGGAATTCATTCTAAATGATGGAACTGGATGGATTCATGTTGGACTGTGGAGACAACAAGCGGTAATTATCACTGATAATAATAATCGGTTTGACATAATTTATTATCATGCAAATCTGAAGGCTTATGTTTTTTAACTGTGCGGTTATAGCTCTGAGCACTGTATTTACCGTAGTCTATAGTTTGTGAAATTTTTCAAACTGACAGCACATATGAAAAGCTTTAACCCTTTACAACGGAGTGTATAATAGGATTTCCCATGCTATTTACTGGACTGTGGTCGGTCAAGGTTTAAAGGATCCTGTATGTAAAGTGCTTCTGAATGATCATTCTGTAAGAGGTGCTCTATAAATCTATAGATATAATGTACAGGGTGCGCCAAAAAAAAGTAATCCCCTACGGTTTTTAGCCCATATCTTGGCCAAACATATGAATTTTTAAATGAAACTTTACAGTCTTAAAGGCAATTTATATCTACGTACAATGGTCGAATTAAAAAAAAAATATTTCAAACGGAACAAAAGTTACACCACTTTTAGGGAGGCCACCCACCGTTTTTTGACGATTCAAAAACGAAGCGCAAAAAAAATAGGTTTTTTGCCAATATCTTGGCCAAAATTAAGAATATCAAAATGAAATTTTACAGGCTTATAGACAATTCATATCTGCACATGGGGCTCAGATATCATCAAAATATTTCAAACAGAACAAAAGATATACCACTTTTAGTGAGGCCACCCACCGTTTTTTGACGATTCAAAAACGAAACGCAACAAAAAGTAACAAAAACACGATTTTATTAGTCTCATCTCAAATAACTGTTGTCAAATGACCTTGGTAGTGCTTCACAACTTGTGCTCAATGCGCCCACCACCCGTGCCAAAACTTCTTTTGAGTCTCTTTGCAAAGTTCTTGATGGACCTGTTGATTAAGCTGATAGATTCCTTATTTACCAATTTGATCGTCATCTTGCTAAGTGACTTCTCAGTGGTGCGCAGCTACGCTGGTGCCCTGTTTCTTTTTTAGATAGTAACAATCATGATCATCTGGCAATATCAAGGCTATTTGATAACAATTATTTCAGATGAGACTTAATAAAATCGTGTTTTTGCCACTTTTTCCTGCGTTAAGTCTTTGAATCGTCAAGAAACGGGGGTGGCTTCACTAAAAGTGGTATAACTTATGTTCTGCTTGAAATATTTTGATGCAATCTGACCACCATGTGCAGATATGAATTGTCGTTAAGACTGTAAAATTTCATTTCGATATTCTTAGTTGTGGCCAAGATATTGGCCAGAATAATTAGATTGGTTTTTTGTTACTTTTCGTTGCGTCGCGTTTTTGAATCGTCAAAAACCGGTGGGTGGCCTCACTAAAAGTGATATAACTTTTGTTCTGTTCCACATATGACTATGAAATTTGGCTATTGTACGTAGATATGAATTACCTTCAAGACCGTAAAACTGGATTTGAAAAATTCCTATTTTTGGCCAAGATATTGATAAAAAGCCGTAGGGGATTACTTTTTTTTGGCGCACCCTGTACATGCATGGGCCATACATAATAATACATACATATGATGCATTTCTACATGGTTGACTATTTTTTATTGACGTGCATGATTAGTTTTTATTTTTCCAGAAATCCTATGAGTTTTCTTGAATGTTAGTTTTGACTGAGATTTGAGTGTATTCGAGCTTACTAATGCTGTAGCAATAAATGTCTTGCTGATGTGTGAATCCCTGTCTTGCTGCAGTCAGTGCACTGTTGTAATAGGATATATGCATCTGAATTCCGGGAGTCCAAGTGGTCACATTTTAACATGTATAACCATCAGTTTATCAACATCAGTTTATTAACATCCATCAATAAAATGATCATAGTGGCACTAACAAGACTTCATTCTTACACAATGCTTTGTGAACATCTATTGTTTTAGCAGTGGATTCTGTCTGTACAAATTCTTATTGTCTTTGTTTACAAGACTTCTTAGCTAAGAAGTAAATAGTTGAGTTATTGTAGAAAATGTCCAGTATACCTTTCTTCATATTGATTTACTTTCTTTCATTGTAGTTTTTTGTGATAATGGTTGAATATTTTGTTGTCATTTGGTGTATTGGTGGATTTTAAGAGCCTGCCAAAGAAAACTTAATTGTGAGTTCTGATTATAATAAAATAACTTGTTTTTTATGTTCCAGAATAAATTCTTTGGCTGCAGTCCAGTTGACCTTCTTCGAAATCCGAACAGATATCATGAGATCGTAAAGAAGCTGAATATGATGTGCTCTGGTCGGAGTGTAATCAGTGACATGCAAAATGCTGAAACTGCAAATCTGATTTTGTTTGAACCACAAAAGATGGAATGCTGCCTGATGTCATATCGGACTCCATGTGGCATTTCATACCAGATGTTTGACACAACCTTTGCTGTGGACTCATAAAGGAATCTTTAAAATTTTGGCTCTCAAAATGCACAAAATTGCACCAGTGTTCAATGGGATGGTTGACTTTCTACCTGGTGGTTTAAATGATTCTCTAAATTTTTGCTCAACAAGCACAGATTTTTAAAACTGCACATATCAGACAGTTTTTCTTTAAATTGTTTTTGCACAACTTGTTCATTTTGAATTCTAAAAATTGCATTTTCGGAGTTTTCTAGTAAATTGTCACATTTCTTTAACTATAGTGACATAAGCTGGTTTTCTATATGAATTTTTGCCATATTTTGTTAATACTATTGTGCATTACCTTGTGTAAGTGAATTTTTTATAAATTGGTACAAATTATATAGTTACCAAAGTTTTCTTAATCATGTGTAAGAACTTATGGTTGGATATACGTTACATGTCTTATGTTATGGTTCAACTATCTGCACATTCAAAATGGTGCTGATGTAGAAGATATTTCAGTAACTACCTGGTATATCAACGTGTACTTTACTGAATTGGTCAAGCACTGTGTCTAAATGTGCTCCTCAGGATAAAGCTCATCGGAATAAAAAAGGCCCCAGGAAGACCCAGAAATATGTTACTGGTCTGGAATATTGATAAAAGAAACAGATGAGGATATAAGAAAATGGCACAAAAGGGGAAAATGGCATCATTTAACTCTTAGACTTACCTAAACTACCTAAGCCAGAACACTGAAGAAAGAGAATCAAGCTGTAATGTTTTTACCAAACCTAGCATCCAGTTTCATCGCCCAATTCTCTTGCTACCTGTGACCTTCGTAAACTAATAAATACTCCTATGTCAAAACTGAATCCAATCCACCATTGCCACATCGGTCAAGTTCTAATTTCACAGTTCGTGAATCGTGAGTGACATGCATTGTAACCTAAAATCAAATATCCTCCAAGCTGTGCAGAATGTGGTCACCAGTACACTGTATAGTCACCATAACAAACCTAAACATGATGAAGTAATTTTCATATCTCCGCTGCAAAAAAACCAAATTAACTAAGTCTTGTCACTTTCCGCTGCAAAAACAAATAAACTAAGTCTTGTCACTTTTCTTCAACATTCATTTCAACCACCCTGTAGTGCCTCCCATTCTAGTCTACAGGTCAACACATTTTCATGTAATCCTCTTCGTAATTTAATCTATTGTAAAATTTCACATATAAGAGCTTCAAAAATAAATTGCCTTTTAGTTCTTACATCGTGAGTTAGGTCATGCATGCACTATTTCAGTGGTGTTGAAATACCCCCCCCTCCAAATACAGCATTGGGGCAACAGCGAGAATATGCCTATTAAGCGGAAATAGTAAATACAGAAATCATTTAACAAAGATATTAAGTGATTTAAGTCACTAAACATAATCTAACTCAATGAATTATAATATAGCGCCGATATCATACAAGGACATAAATCATTTTCGGTGATCTTTGCCAGAAAAAATCTGACGACCTCTTTTTAGTCATCTGGCCGAAAATGTGTGTAAATTATACCATTCACCATTTTCCCTGCGAAATTAACTGATGACTTTTTTACGTCAACTGGTCGTAATCTCTTCGGAATGTACTAAATAATGACCTCTCTAGTAGTATTGTCACTTTTCCTGTCTCGCCTTGTCCCACTGCATTGATTTAAAGCTTGTTGAAACCAAATGTGGGCCCCGTCCTATGCAATTTTTAAATCATGGCCGGATTGGTTACCCTGGATCCGCCCCTGATAGTCCTCCGTATACAGGGAAATCTTCCCAGAATTTTGTTTCTGGAGGTGTTTACTCGATCTTGTGCAATAGTGCAAGCCAATCGACAAGCTACCGAATCAAATGAAGAATTGGAGAAGCGTCCTGAGACTCGTGAACTCTCCTTGGCGGCCAATAGGCCTACTGCCGCCTACATTGCACACTGCATAATGGTTATTAGGCTATTATGAAATACCACATGAATCCATGATACCAAAACGGCAGAACCTCAACTGTAGCCTTCAATAAGATCTCCACTGTTTCCTCCATTCGTACTGCGGGCTGTCTGTTCGGACAGCCTGCAGTGCATCTAATACCCGCCCCGTGGGGACCCTGAGCAAGTCATTCACTTGCAATATTGCTCATGCGCTTCGAGATGAAACTCCGATTTATTGCCCGCGGTGTAGTCGGGAGCGACTGCGATCGATCAGGAAGGGCGCTACAACGTTACCGGGTAGCGCAATGGATAACACGCTGACGTAGAGTGCGAGAGGTAGCCGAGTTCGAGCCTCCGTTGGGCGGACATGCTTTGTAGGCTACTGTTAGCGCCGTGTAATTGCAAAGCTGTCTGTTCTGTTAGTAGTTAAGTTTATAATAATTAATATTACTGCATAACTTGTAAATGTAAAGCGCAGTGCGTCTTGCATTATTTTTTACAAGCGCTCGGACTTACAAGTAGGGCAAAAGTATTGCGTCAGAGGATCAGCGTACGATCGGTAGTCACTGGAGTAGTTTTCACTTAGCGAAACGTGGTGCTTGGATTGCATCAGAAGTGAGTTTATTTCTGTATATTGCCCGGTTTTGGCCTTAATTGTAGCAAAACGACGGAAATATTTCTGTCAGGGTATGTTGGATAAATACATCGATGCCGATGACTTAATAGTTAGTTGCCAGATCAGCGTGACGAACATCACACCGGCGTGTAGTGGAATTGACCGTGCTGACTAAATTGGCTTTGTGATCGACTTGTTTGCTATTTGATCTTCCTTTTATTCGTGCATTTCATTTGAGAAAAGTCTCAAGTGGGTTATATTCTATAATGACTCGGTAGCAAGTAACTTTTTTTTTATAAATTTGATGAAAAATATTTCCTGACGAAATTGAAGCGGGATTTTTCGTGTGAGGGTCGGTTAGGGCTCAGGTTAGGCGTCGTGAGGGTCGGTTAGGGTTAGTTTTAGGGTTAGTGCAGTCATTCTGAAGCTGGATTGATGAACAATAATTTTCAATGAAAAATGGCTGAAAAATATTTCCTGACGAAATAGAAGCGGGATTTATCAAACAAATTCTTGGGTAATACGAATCCTCGGGGCGGGGCGGATCGGCGGGGCGGGGCAAAAACACAACGAATCCTCGGGGCAGATCGACGGGGCAAGGGCACAAGCAACGAGTGCTCGGGGCGGTTCGGGGCAGCGGGGTGGATCGGCGGGGCAAAAACAACGAATCCTCGGGGCAGATCGACGGGGCAGCGAAAAAACATAACACATGCTCGGGGCAGATCGACGGGGCAGCGAAAAAACATAGCACATGCTCGGGGCAGATCGACGGGGCAGCGAAAAAACATAGCACATGCTCGGGGCAGATCGACGGGGCAGGGTAAAAACATAACACATGCTCGAGGCAGATCGACGGGGCAGCGAAAAAACATAACACATGCTCGGGGCAGATCGACGGGGCAGCGAAAAAACATAGCACATGATCGGGGCAGATCGACGGGGCAGCGAAAAACATAGCACATGCTCGGGGCAGATCGACGGGGCAGGGTAAAAACACAATTTTGCCAGAATAATACTAATGACAAGCGTAAAAAACGTGGGGGTGTCTTGGTCTCTAGCTTAACTTTTATTTTTTCGACCACCCTAACCACCACCACCACCACCACCACCACCACCACCACTACTACTACTACTACTACTACTACTACTACTACTACTACTACTACTACTACTACTACTACTACTACTACTATCACCACCACTCCTACACCGACTACTGCTGCTTCTGCTACTACTACTATTACTACCATCACCACCACTCCTACTCCTATTACTGCTACTATGGTAGGGTATTTACAGTTATGGTATTGAACTATTGATTATATGAAAGAAATCAAAAGAATTAAAGCTCGACAAAATAGGAACGTGGAATTTCAGGACTCTGTCATACACGTGCAGGACCACTCGCCTAAGCTGTAAAATAATTAGAAAGATACAGATGGGATATAATAGGACTCTGTGAGACAAGAACCACTCAACAACTTCATGGCTCCGTGCATATACACTGTGTCTGGAAAAATTCCATCCCTCTCAGCTATGGATTAAAGAAGTTCTGTTAGATAATAATAATAATCAATCTGACAAAATTTCAAAACCTTTTTGATACTGACATAATTAGCTAACAGTGGTCAAAATCTAACACATTAATTTGTATGAAAATGACTTCATTATTGCTTCATTATTCAATTGCACAGAACTTTTATGTTTTGACCAATGATGGCTAATTATGTCAGGATCAAAAACGTTTTTCAAATTGATTATCTACTATAGTCTTTTCATCCCTATATATGTTTCTTTTTATGTTAAGTTGTTATGTTAAGTTTTAAAAGTTACTGCGCACATTTGTTTATGATTTTTTTTCTCTGGGGTCCTGCGGACCCCAAAGATTCTGTAGTATAACCATAAGCAGTGGCGTAGGCAAGGGGGGTTTTGGGGATTAAACCCCCCATTGGCTCCGGAAGAAAGGTTTTTAATGTTATTTTTCCATTTAAGTAAGAAAAATAGCAAAAAACAGGGTTTCCGGCCATAAAACCCCCCATAAAAAATTCCTGGCTGCGCCACTGTCCATAAGAATTCTTTCATGTAATCAATACCATAACTGTAAATACCCTACCATAGTAGCAGTAATAGGCGTAGGAGTGGTGGTGATGGTATCATGGTAGTAATAGTAGCAGTAGCAGAAGCAGCAGTAGTCGGTGTAGGAGTGGCGGTGATGGTAGTATACTAGTAGTAGTAGTGGTGGTTAGGGTGGTCGAAAAAATAAAAGTTAAGCTAGAGACCAAGACACCCCCCCACGTTTTTTACAATTGTCATTAGTATTATTCTGGCAAAATTGTGTTTTTACCCTGCCCCGTCGATCTGCCCCGAGCATGTGCTATGTTTTTTCGCTGCCCCGTCGATCTGCCCCGAGCATGTGCTATGTTTTTTCGCTACCCCGTCGATCTGCCCCGAGCATGTGTTAGGCTTTTTCGCTGCCCCGTCGATCTGCCCCGAGAATGTGCTATGTTTTTTCGCTGCCCCGTCGATCTGCCCCGATCATGTGCTATGTTTTTACCCTGCCCCGTCGATCTGCCCCGATCATGTGCTATGTTTTTTCGCTGCCCCGTCGATCTGCCCCGAGCATGTGTTAGGCTTTTTCGCTGCCCCGTCGATCTGCCCCGAGAATGTGCTATGTTTTTTCGCTGCCCCGTCGATCTGCCCCGATCATGTGCTATGTTTTTACCCTGCCCCGTCGATCTGCCCCGATCATGTGCTATGTTTTTTCGCTGCCCCGTCGATCTGCCCCGAGCATGTGTTATGTTTTTTCGCTGCCCCGTCGATCTGCCCCGAGCATGTGTTATGTTTTTTCGCTGCCCCGTCGATCTGCCCCGAGCATGTGTTATGTTTTTTCGCTGCCCCGTCGATGAAAACATTACGAAACCTCGGATCAGCCACGTGACCGTGCTGACCAATCACGCTGTGCCCCGATGATCCGCCCCGCCCCGAGGATTCGTATTACCCCAAATTCTTGCCTAATGAGAAGCTGGATCGATTAAAAGGATTCTCGGCAAACTAGAAGTTGGATTTATTAAAGATAACAACGCTGCAACGTTAGTTCTTGGTGTCTACCGAGTCATTCTAGAACGTCTACCGAGTCATTATAGAATATAACCCTCAAGTGGTTTCCGATATTCAACAAGACTATTTTCACTCGCTAAATTTCTAATAAGTACGCTCTGGTAACGTATTTTTAAATCTCCAAATGGGAATGCCGTATGTCCGTCAAACTGGGCACTGTGGTGTTTAGTTTAGGCTTGCATTTAGTCAGCTTTCGATTTGCCAGAAGGATTGGGGCTTTCAACACCTCATGTATGTCAATTTTGAACTCCACCCGTCGGTTTATCCACTTCCATGCAAACACTTACAGGGAAACACTCGTGTAATATAACCATTCATTCAACTAAAAGCAGTTTTTGAATTTCTCCATACTTTGCTTCTGCCCGCTGTTGGGCTTACTGAACATTGTTTACTCTGAAAGCTTCTATTGCGTGTGTTGTTTATAAGGTGGTCAATGGTCATTATACTATTAAAGACTTTAAAGATTAATTTCTGTCTTATTTGCTCCAACAGAGACTGGGAGTAACTTCCTACTGTCATGCTTTGTTGGACTTCTGCTGCTGTACTTTCTAAACTTTAACAGCTGAAACTGCTGCATCTATTTGGAGCAATCCTCTGTAGGGCAACTGCTTGACCCATAACTACTATATTGCTACTCATGAAGTAAAAAATCATAGCCTTCCTACAATTCAGGTAAATACTGCATATATACATAACGGATGCATGGTAACAACATGCACTTTATATGGTTTATATGCACTGATTTACAGATTGTGTTATTAATTATTACTAGGAATGATTGTAGTTATTGCTTCCAGATGTAAAATTGTAAATGACATTGTACTATGATAAATGATAAAATAGCTCCGTTATTACAAGTGCTCAGTAACTTCTTGTGCAAGTAGCTCCACGTGTAGGAGATGTAGTTATGTAGGGGAATATTTTGTTGTGTTTTAATGCATTAATTATCCATGCATTTACTGTGTTTTAATTTAGTTTGTGTGGCACTTGTGCTATAAGCAAAGATGACGCAACCGGTACCTGAGACCATTGACTTCTCAAAAGAGGAGGAAAATGTTCTGAAGCTCTGGAAAGAATTGAATGCATTTCAGACGTGTTTGCTACAATCGAAAAACAGACCCCGGTGAGAATTGATCATATTCTGATACGTAGAAGACAAGATTTTATTTCTTGATACATGTATTCATTTTCAGTCCTTGAATTTGTTGCTTATCTGCTTTTTAGTATGAGCCAATGATTGTTCACATTTAAATATGTGTGTCTGTGGTTATTGGTGTATGTGTATGTACATGCATGCATAAATATGGCAGCTGTATAAAGTGTAAGCTTATATGTATATTTTTGTGTGTACACATTTCTATGCCTGTATATAATTTATGTGTTTAGGCTTATATGTATGTATGATTGTGTCTGTATGTATATATATATGTATGTATGTATGTTTGTATGTGAGTGTATGTGTTTGTATGTGTGTGTTTGTGTATGTGTGTTCATGTGTGGGGTGTGTGTATGTATAAGTAATTTGTGCTGGAATTGTATGGTTTAGCATTGGCTACATCATGTTGTGGGGCGCGGTGGTGTAGTGGTGGTGTCGTTGCCTTGAAGCCGGAAGGTTCGAGGTTCGAATCCATCTCGCCGCGTAAGGACCTTGGGCAAGTCCTTCACTCACAATTGCTCAGCGCTTCGGCGTGAAACTCCGATGCAGTGTCCGCTCTGCATTCGGGAGCGCCTCTGAGTAGAGAGAGCTTGAAGGGGCGCTATAACAAGTGCACATACAAACAAACAAACAAACAAAAAAAGTTTGTTTTTGAATGTTTGTGGTGAATGGTTTCCATTTACATGATCTTTTAGTATATATCTAGACCGCTGTTTTGTATGTAAAGTGTTGGATTATGTGTGTATAAATAAATATCTTAACACTTAGTAGAAACCTCTTTAATGTGACTCTCAGGAACGATATGTATAGATGCAATGCTTAAAGTGTAAAAAAGAAATGCCTGGATGCCCGTACTTAATATAGGCTTTGCTGGCGTAATAAGTGGCAGGGCAGCATTCAGTTTTGAAAGTAAGTGCATGGGAACCATCTATGACCATCCATTCACACTTTAAGCCCTGTATAGATGCTAGTTTGTTGACAGAAAGTTTCTTTAAGAGCAACACCCATCAGTAAGCAAGTAGTGTTCGGCCAACTAGCATATATTTGCCAATGGTGGACTTCTGCTTGGAGCGCAACCAGTGGATTGCTATTCAGAGTTAACCCTTTAATGCCAGAGGGTATAGGATTTCCCATACTATTTACTACCATCTTGGCATTAAAGGGTTAACAGTTGTCACCATGTTCAGAGTTCCTGAACATTCCATGTTACGTTTTCCCCAATACATAGCGCACAAAGTTTAATTGTTTTTAAAAAAATTAGTTTGCATCTGTGCAACGAATTATCATGTTATTTTGTTGCGTTGCTGGTTTTAGATACCAGTTTTATGATGGTCCTCCATTTGCCACTGGATTGCCTCATTACGGTCACATCTTGGCTGGAACTGTGAAGGACATAGTTACACGATGGGCTCATCAGAGTGGTTTTCACGTAGAAAGACGTTTTGGATGGGATTGTCATGGCTTGCCAGTGGTTGGTTGTCAGATTTTTTAAACTAAAGTAATGACTTACCGGGTATGCTGGATACCTGTTGCCAATGACTGCTTTTTCAGTTTTTATGCAGTGTGATTGCATTTACTTGCCCATGAGATTTGCACATGTTACCAAATAGGGGTGTCAACGTGTCATGTCCCCTAAAGTTGCTAGTATAGCATGATGTGTTAGTTGTAATGTATTACAGTGTGTTTGTTGTGCCAAGTTATTGTGCTAAATACGAAAATGCAGGAGGGAGGTTTAATGTAATCACAGAAACCTAGAGGCTTATTTCCTGTAAAGTTTTGCCTCTGTTTTCATAAGACATGTTGTGCTTAGTATCTGCATTTTCTTAAGGTGATGTGTATTACCTAAAGTCCAGAAATGAGCAATTGATTTTACTGCATAGTGACTTCTAAAGTAAACAATGCTAAACAATCTCAGTTAGTTATTGACCTTTAGACATAATATAGACATCATTCTTGGCGGTTCATGCCCTCTTGCCAAATATCTTCCACAAGTTTATATCAGTTCTTAGTCATATTATCATGGCCTAGAACACGTAAGCTTTCAAAAATATGCTTTTGACAGGTTAAGAGATGTCAAATTATAAGAGTACATGGCTGGTACAATCTGGTAAACACTTGTCATGACCATCTAGTGCACTTGAGTGCACGCTTCTTATTATTGATTAATCTTTTACCCGTTTGCCCCGAGAATATCCGCTGAAAACGGGCTTAAAATTTAAAAATGAACGGGTAAAGGGTTAAGCTTTGTTTCCCAAAGGCAGTGTCAGTTTTCAGCATTCATAATTGTTGAGGAAAAGGTAGAGCTCTGGTTACATTAAAATGAAGCCTGATCCACAATTTCCTTAGATCTTGGTAGTGCAGAGTCAATTTTGTGAAGTAGAGTTGAAACATTGAAGCAAATCCTACCTGTGCAGATCTGTCAAGAATCAGTTTAAGAGGTTTGATTGGAGACTTGGAGTGGAATTTGTTTGTAATTTTGTGTGGTGATGATATCCCATGAGGGAACTTATTGATATTCTGCCGAGTGTTACTACAATTACTGAACTGATGTTATTTAGATTTGCAATTCTATGTAAAATCTTTACTGAACTCAAATGAACCCTTAAGCAGAAGTTATATATTGATAGAACTGTGCTATAATACAATTGTTAATTACAATTATTAATTTTGTAATTTCTAAAGTGAATTTAAGACCTGTGAACAGAGCACCAGCTCTGATTGATTGATGATTGATGCTTCATGTTGGAGGGGTTTATCCTGAGATACCAAATGAAGATTTGAGTCCAGTTTCTAAAAGACCAGGAAGAAGGGGCAGAGGGTTGCTACAACCGATTCCCTCTAGGGCAAGAATTATTTGAAGGCGGTGGACACTGGTGCTGGGAGTTGCTTCTTCCTACACGGTTGAGACTTTATGATGAAAAATTTGTCAAGACCTTGTGTTTGGGACAGCTTTCTCACATTTCAAGCTGCAAATTGTTTTGCTTGCATTTTTTTCCCATTTTTATTTGTGATGAATTTAATTAATAGATTCTGCAATCAGCTATAACCATGTGATCATTCTTGTGATGTTCTTAGGAATTTGAGATTGACAAGCTGTTGGGAATTCGAGGTCCGGAAGATGTTGAGAAGATGGGCATTGCAGCGTACAATGCAGAATGTCGCAAGATTGTTATGAGATATGCTGACGAATGGGAGGCAAGTTGCTTTTTTTGTCTAATACGCTGCATTAGTCAACCAAAGCCTTCTAATCTAATTGACCAACCTGATCTTATTGGCCACCATAATCTAGGCAGACGCATTAGTTGTATTTTTGGTTTGCTATTTTCCTTATTTTGTTGGATTGATTGATACTGAAAATTAGATGGCCACAAGAATAAGATACAGAAAGCAGGTAGACATTGAGTTTTTCTGTAAATCTGCTAATCTAGGCAAATTAGGCACTGAGTTTTCTTAGCTGACTTTTGAGTTTTATAAATTCTATCCTTGATAACATTGGTGTACCCACTGAGTGTTGTCAGTAATCCCAGATTTATGTCCTTTGTTCTACAGCAGGATGCTGGGACATCGATTCTTTATAACTTAGCATACTGTAGTCGATAGTGTAAAAGAATTATTCCCTTTTCCAACCGCAGCTCCCATGTACAGGCTACAGTGAATTGCGTTAATGGGCGTCATACAAATTAACAACAGAATAAAAGTCTCCGCTCTAAAATAAAAGGCCATTAGCACCGAACTTTGCTATTTTGATTAATCTGCTGAATGTACGAATTTTCTCAAGCTAACTTTTCTTTTGGTCTCTAGAGAATTGTGACGAGATTGGGTCGGTGGATTGACTTCAAGAACGACTATAAGACGATGTATCCCACATTCATGGAGAGCATCTGGTGGGTGTTTAAGCAGCTCTACGACAAAGGTCTCATCTACAGAGGATTCAAGGTGGCTGATTTCTGTTACATATATATTTCTAATCTTGTGACTTCAAGCATTTCACTGCTGACAGTTGTCTTAATTACACAATTTAACTGATTTTACGGGTCTCGATGATTTAGCCATTTCTAGTTTCTGCTCCAAATATAAGACATGTAGTAGTTTTAAATTTTTAGCGTAATTAACAGTAATAATAATGTTGCCAGAGTTCAGTAGTTGATGATAGATTTCTAATTTTTTGGAGATATAGAGTATTTGATTGCTTTTAATATTTATTAGGCAAACTATGTTAAGTCATATTGTATTTTGCAATGGATTTGAAGACAGTTTCTGATTTATTTATGTGCAAATTATTCTTGCTTTTTAATTTTTTTATTTGCATCTCATGAAATTCATTCCTTTGTTTAGCGTTAGATGTGGCTTGTAACATTCTTTCAGTTAATACTGTGGCTGCTGATATTCAGACACCAAAGATTTTTTTGTCTAAATAACTTGCTAACCACCATGTTTTGTACTTACGAAAATATCAAATTTTTCGTTAATTAATTTATTTGTCTAAATCATTCTGTAGGTGATGCCTTTTTCCACTGCTTGTGGAACTCCTTTGTCCAACTTTGAATCTGGACAAAATTACAAGAACGTTGATGACCCATCAGGTAATCTTTGGTTGTATCATACAAGTCTCTTCTTTGAATGCTTAAGTTATTGCAGTAACACTTAATTTTGACAATTATGAGACTATCATATTATGTGCTTGATGATTACTTTAAATCTCTAAATTGTTTGTTTGACTGCATATTTAACTGATTATTTCTTGTGCTTTGAATTTATGTAAGTTATATCAGGCAAAATATTTTTAACATACATTACACTCTTTATTAATTCAATGGTTATTTAATTTTTAAACTTTCATTTGTGAAATTATACTTTTGCATAAATTGAATTAACTGAATTTTCTTAATAATTCATTTTCATATATAGTTAGTAAAATCATTGTTGCCAGTTCCTGATGCCAGCCAGTTGGCAGCGATGGATACAAAGAAATGATCTCCATCCTCTCTGTCTTTGTCTCACGTCCATTGCTCCTCTTATTGTTAGGCCAAGTGATGCTACATTATTTATTATCTTATTGTTAACTAATTGTTTGTAGTTGCCATTCATTATTCGATTGTTTCTTTTTCGTAGTTATTGTTAGTTTTCCTTTGAATGAATCTCCCGAAGTGTCTGTTCTTGCGTGGACAACTACTCCGTGGACTTTGCCGAGCAACGTTTCAGTCTGCGTCCATCCAGACATGGATTATGTGAAAGTGAAAGGTATGACTAAGATGAAAGTTCTACAGTTTAATTCATCCTAGCATTATATAGCACCCTTTTTTGACACAAAACCTGCACGATGTTACTTTTGATTTTTAGTCTGAATTCACAGATCTAAACTTCTTTTGAGTAGATTGTATTTGACCAATTTACATTGTTTGAGAAGTTTACTATTTGGTCATAGTTCAAATTTGAGATTAAAAATAGCATTGCTGATAGTGATGGCTAGGCCTTTGAATATTTATCGATATTCAGAAACTATGGCTATTACCGAAGCAAATGATATAATTATGTGATTACAGTAGATATTTATCAAAAGTTAATTTGGATATGATGAGATAAAGGTAGCCAATGCCAAAATGGATGGAAAAAGAACGAGAGGCAGACCAAGACAAAGACTGTTAGACTGGATGATGAAAGATGGCTATCAGAAGCTGAAAATGAAAGCGCAGAACAGAGAAGAATGGAGACGTCAAACATTCGAACCTGCCTAAGGGCAGAGCACGGAAAAGAAGAAGAATGCCATCCAGAATGAGTTTAATCGACTATGAATTTATCACGATCTTGAGATTTATACAGGTGTCCAAAAAAGCAATCATCAGACACTTCTTCTTCATAGGCACTTAGTCAAAACAAAATTGATTGGCATTTATGTTTAGTTTGTTTATATAGTATCGCAAGAAAAAAGTTTGAGGTTTGTGATGTCATTCAAGGATGGCGATTTACTGAACGACTGTTATTTTCATTACTTTTATGTCTGTTTATATTCATCGTCTAACATGCTACTAGTGTCTAATTCACAAGACGTCAACCAAAGACATGCTATAATCAACTGAGTGTCCTGAAGATGGGTGTGACTTGATGTCTAATTATGGTTTACATTAGTAAGATGATATCAGAACTATGTATTTGTGTTGGAGAAATTTGTTGGGTTTTAAGCTTGTAACAAGAGGAGATGTACGCAATTAGTTCTACTGCAGTTCTTATGGTCATTGTTGAGCAATGCCTACTCTTCCTTTTTGATTGATAACTTTTCTTTTTTTCTTTTTCAAGAGAAGGCAGCTGGAAAGATATATATCTTGATGGAAGCCAGATTGTCCGAGCTCTACAAATCACCTGAAGAATATGAGGTTTTAGAAAGGTAAAGTTACAACTTATCGCCATCCTGTACAACTTATCACCATCCTGTACATTGTACAACTCTATCACCATCCTGTACAACTTATCACCATCCTGTATAACTTATCACCATCCTGTACAACTTATCACCATCCTGTACAACTTATCACCATCCTGTACATTGTACAACTCTATCACCATCCTGTACAACTTATCACCATCCTGTATAACTTATCACCATCCTGTACAACTTATCACCATCCTGTACATTGTACAACTCTATCACCATCCTGTACATTGTACAACTCTATCACCATCCTGTACAACTTATCACCATCCTGTATAACTTATCGCCATCCTGTACAACTTATCACCATCCTGTACATTGTACAACTCTATCACCATCCTGTACAACTTATCACCATCCTGTATAACTTATCACCATCCTGTACAACTTATCACCATCCTGTATAACTTATCACCATCCTGTACAACTTATCACCATCCTGTACAACTTATCACCATCCTGTACATTGTACAACTCTATCACCATCCTGTACAACTTATCACCATCCTGTACAACTTATCACCATCCTGTACAACTTATCACCATCCTGTACATTGTACAACTCTATCACCATCCTGTACAACTTATCACCATCCTGTATAACTTATCACCATCCTGTACAACTTATCACCATCCTGTACATTGTACAACTCTATCACCATCCTGTACATTGTACAACTCTATCACCATCCTGTACAACTTATCACCATCCTGTATAACTTATCGCCATCCTGTACAACTTATCACCATCCTGTACATTGTACAACTCTATCACCATCCTGTACATCTTATCACCATCCTGTACAACTTATCACCATCCTGTACAACTTATCACCATCCTGTACATTGTACAACTCTATCACCATCCTGTACAACTTATCACCATCCTGTATAACTTATCACCATCCTGTACAACTTATCACCATCCTGTACATTGTACAACTCTATCACCATCCTGTACATTGTACAACTCTATCACCATCCTGTACAACTTATCACCATCCTGTATAACTTATCGCCATCCTGTACAACTTATCACCATCCTGTACATTGTACAACTCTATCACCATCCTGTACAACTTATCACCATCCTGTACAACTTATCACCATCCTGTACATTGTACAACTCTATCACCATCCTGTACAACTAATCACCATCCTGTACAACTTATCACCATCCTGTACATTGTACAACTCTATCACCATCCTGTACAACTAATCACCATCCTGTACAACTAATCACCATCCTGTACAACTTATCACCATCCTGTATAACTTATCACCATCCTGTATAACTTATCATCATCATTGTTTGTTGTTCCAGTTTAACAACACTGTGTGATAAGAAGATCATTAGCATCGTCGTCCTCCTCCTTCATCCACGCTTGGGACTGGCACTAGAATACAAGCATTTGAAAACCATTCTCTTTGATTGTGGTTCGGTGTCAGGTTGGGAGCGCCTCTGATTAGTTTCTATTGAAGTGGCGCTATATAAATTTACAGTTACAGTCAAAGTGCAAGCATTGGCGGATTTATCTTGCTGAACCACTGTTTGTTAAGTATGTGTGGCATTTTGTTTTCTTTATGGTGTCCAAGAACAAGTTATGCTGTTTGCATCAATTGGTGTTAATACTGATGAACATCTGCTGTGATAATTTCTGTTAAATTGATTTCTGAATAGATGTACTTGTTTATTGTGTTATTTATCATATAATGTTAACATTCATGAGCTGATTGTGCCAGATTTCAATGCTTCAATCAAAGGCAATGATATTGTATCTTCATGATGGCAGCAGTTAGCTTTTTTTACAGATTATTGACTTCGTGTCTTTCTTTGAATTTAGGTTCAAGGGAGCAGCTCTGGAGGGCAAAAGCTACAAGCCGATTTTTGACTACTTTGAGTTTGTAAGTTATCAGATGTTGTAAAATTACGTTAAAGTGAAGACTTCTTATTAATCGTTCATTCATTCCACAAATTTAAAAGGACCTGCTCAGATGTCCTCCCAGCCATTGCTAAAGAAGTGTGATTTGATGGACTTATTAAAAAAGCAAGCGAGTGTAAGAACTACATAAATGGCAGTTGTTTATGATCTGGTAACTAGATATACTTTTATTAAATAAAATTTTGTTTTATGGTATTAACATACTTTTATATGCTTTGTGCCTTTTAAGGGTGGTTAAAAATTGTTCAATTTTCTTTAGTGACGGAATATATATTTTATAAATATTTGCATCTGTATGAAAAATAAATTAGATCTTCATGCATGTAAATTGGGTTTTTATGATGATGACAATGGATATTTTAGAATTACGTTACCTAAATCTTATGATGTAATTAAATGATGTCTCTGAAATCTGATTTGTATCATTTCTTCCTGTTTCCTTATTGTTTGCGTTGGTTAAAAAGTAAACGGAATTTCAACTATTTTTGAACATTGATTGTTGAGTTATATGACAGACTTCAGTTTTTGGTTACATTGTACATTGGTCGAGTGCTGGCATAACCAATTAACCATTGTCAGAATATAATTATGCATTTATTTAGCACATTTAATTGACACTCCTCAAAGACACCTACATTGGTTGACTAGAGTGTTTGTGGTGCACTTGCAGCACCTCTGTTAATGACAGTGTTATATTGTTATAGTGTTTGCACAATGAACAAGTTCAACTCAAGTGTTATATTGTATTAGCAAAGACACCTACATTGGTTGACTGGAGTGTTTGTGGTGCATTTGCAGCACTTCTGTTAATGACAGTGTATTGTATTAGCGAAGATACCTACATTGGTTGACTAGAGCAAAGATGCCTGCATTGGTTGACTAGAGTGTTTGCACAATGAACAAGTTCAACTCAAGCTGTGGAACGTAGATTTCTGTGGTTAACATTGCTAGGCTTTTAGTTTAAGGTTGGGGCTGAAGATTCATATTTTCGTGTATTATTTTACCAGATGCGGCCTCGAGGTGCGTTCACCATCTTAACTGACACGTACGTGACATCCGAGAGTGGAACAGGCGTCGTACATCAGGCACCTTACTTTGGAGAGGTTTGTTTTTGCTGTCTTGAAGCGCTTGGCATCTTTTTTGTTACAAGCTGTTTTCTTACCTGGACCAACTTTATAATATAAAATGTCTTGGAATTTATGCAATACCTGCAATGATGCAAGACTACTGGAGCAAAGTAATTTGTCTGACTTTAAAATGTGAATTTGAATCTGTCTGTTTCTGATGGAATTGACAGTTAATTTATTAGCTGTGCAATTGAAAAAAAATTAATTTATTAGCTGTGCAATTGAAAAAAAATTGATTGGGGAGTTCTGTGTAAGGGCTTTCTTGCTTTACTTTAGAAACTTTCAGTGCTCGATTTTGTGAAACTTGTTGAACTGCTGAGTTTGACATTAAATTGTTCAGGGTAAGTTCAGAGCTAAAAAACACTGACAGAAAGACCTGTACTTGAAAATGCAGTAAGTTCTTTGAGTTGAAAGGCAATTTCTTGTTTATTTGGATTGTTATTTTGCATTTGATACAGATATGTCAACTTCCTCTTGACAGATTTATTTTTTAGTGATAGTATTTAAACTTATTTAAACTAGACGACAATTTTAGGAAATGGAATACCAAATGCAGACTCGAATAAGCATGTAATGTGTAAGGAAACTAGATAAATACCTCAATGTGTAATTGATCCATGTAAATTAGGATGATTACCGCATCAGCCTGAGGTATGGTATCATCACAAAGGATATGGCTCCACTGTGTCCGGTCGATATGAGCGGACGATTTGTGGATCCTGTTCTAGACTTCAAAGGAGAACATGTGAAGGTAAAGTCCAGTTGCAGTGGCTACACGATATAACAAACATAACGTGTTTAGAGAATACAAATGCTAGCGCAGCATGAAGTGAGAAGAAAATGTCATGCCACATTATCGCATTTATAATGTATTAATTTGAGGTTATCTGTTGACATTATTACGTGGTACTAGTTGTTTGCCCATCCTAAGATGGTTTTAAAAAGGTTGAAAATGTAAGGAGATGATTATGTTATTGGTGTTGCTCCTCTCCCCTGCCTGTCACTATCTCCCTTCAACCTGTCCTTGCTTCTTCCTATATCCAGCTCTCCATCTGTCTGTCTGAAAGTCCATCAATTCTTTCCTAAGTACTACCAAACCTTCGTTCATTCGCATGAATTGTGTAAAATGTTATTTTTCCATCCAGCAAATGTTCATTAAACTTTGTTGTTACAAACATTGCTGATACACTCACTGACTGACATCAGGACATTTCTGTTATTTTATTATATTGATAACTGTATGTATATTTTAAGTGCCTCTCAAGAGCACTTAAATAGTGTAGCATGCTTCTACTAATTTTTAGAAAGTCCTTTGATTCGTCTGCATCAAGAGTTACCAAATAGTGCTACTGTCCATTTATTGAATTTGACAATATCTTGCAATGAGCTGCCAGATGTAACATAGCACTGAATCATTTATTCATTGTTATGAGGATTGCTTATACTGGGTGAATGGATGGTGCTGGGAACCCTGGAAGCTTTGTTGTGTGCTGTTTTGTTGTGCATTGACGAAGGTCATGTCGTCATTGCAGGAGGCTGATAAGAATATCATCAAATGGCTGAAGGAACATAACAGACTTGTTCGCAGTGGAACCGTGTGTCACAGCTATCCATTCTGCTGGAGGTGAGAAAATCAACTTTACAACATTTCGTTTTATTATTTAATCTTTTCCTTTGTTATTTAATCCTTTCTTTTGTTGCTTAATTTATCTTTACAATGTATGCATTGAATTGTAGTATATTAAGGACCACTTCTTGAAATGTCATCATTCTACATAACTTTTTAAATTAAATTTTAAAGTTTCAGAGTTAGCCTTGAGGAATTTATAAGAGAATTTATGCAAAACTGAGTGCTTTCCAGTAATAGTACTAATATTATTGTATTTTTCTTTGATTTGCTGGCAAAATGTGCTCTGTTGATTGGAATTATTAGAGTCTTACGTGTAAAGAATGAATATGGTGAACTATTTGCACTGCCTATTAATATATAGAAGTTTTAAAATTATCTGAGTGGTTTATCCGCTATCCAGCTTTTACATGGATATCACAATGAATCAGAACTTTCTTATCTTTCCAATATGCAGGTTATCAGATGAAATATTTTTTTACTCCAGACTTGTGTGTTTGTTCCTTTCTCAGTCATTTCGTGTGTTATTGCCATGCATAGGTCTGATACGCCTCTGATCTACCGTGCTGTGCCAAGCTGGTTTGTCCGCGTGGAACACATGGCAGATAAGCTGCTGAGTAGCAACAGTCAGACATATTGGTAAGTTTAAGACTCTCAGTGGTTTAAGAAATGGCAGAGCAACTTTATCTACATCGTCTTTCAGCAGTCTTACATGCATTAAAGGAATGCCAACTTACTCCAATGCTGGAGCAAGTTGGCTTTAAAAGCATTGCTGTATAAAGCCAACTTACTTATAAAATGCAGAAAAATGTTCTAAAACTAAGTTACTAAAGGAATACAGTATGATCTAAGTCTTGTCTTGTCGTCAGCCATCCTCGATCCGAGGGTTGGTCGCATCATGGACGAGCTTCCTCCATCTCTTCCTGTCCCTCGTGTCCACCAGAGTCTGCCTGAGAGTTGTTCCCATCCACGTAAAACTAACTTACAATAAAACCAGCTGTGCAGAATTATCACCTGTAGCGTAAATTTTATATGCCAGTATTTTATTGAGTTTAGGGGAATTGGTTTTATTTTCTGATGGGACATTTGGTAGTTTTATGTATTCGTTTTGCCCCTTCATCCTGACGGGAAGAACTGGAAGATGCTACAAGATTTTCAGCCATGATCTCAAACAGGGTTGAGCATGAGGATATACACGGGTAAACAGTGTTCCTCACCTTAAGAAATTTTTGCGTAGTGTATGAAGTTCCAAAAACGAGGGAGCAAAAGTAAAAAAATAGAGAAATAATGTTGTGAGAAGAAAATTGCGATTATGTGGGGGGGAAATGGGGAAAATGGCGTAATCAGCTGGTTTTACGCCAATCAGGACAGAAAATCGTGAAAAAATAATGTGATGACTTTAAAAAAGGTCGTCAAAACTTTTGGGTGGAAAAAGTCAATTTTTTAGACTGCAGCGTGTACTCACCTCAAATTTTACCAGTACAGCCCTGATCTCATGGCTTACAAGAAAGGGTTATTAATATAAATGGTCATATAATACAATTGAGCTTTTTAAGCTGTGAACCTGCAGAAGCTTGTTGCTTCTGTAGCCAAAGTGTTAAGATAATGTTCCTTCACAATGGATATGCAGCCAAAGTTTATTTCTTGGGGGTTTTATCTTTGGTTTTCTTTCTCTTCAGGGTACCAGAGTTTGTGAAAGAGAAGCGCTTTGGCAACTGGTTGCGTGACGCTCGAGACTGGGCAATCTCTCGCAACCGTTACTGGGGCACGCCGATTCCACTTTGGGTCAGTGATGATGGAGAGGAGATTGTGTGCATTGGATCAATTGCTGAACTGGAAGAACTGAGTGGAGTGAAGAACATCACCGATCTTCACAGAGAGACGTAAGTAGAATACTTTGCTTCCAATATATAGTCTTTGTCAATATTAGCTTTGTGTTTGCAGATTGTCTCTGGTAAGAGCAGACACTAATGGGAAGCAGAACATCTTTGTAGCATCCGTCAAGGATGACATGCTCTATGCCAGTGCCAGTCCCAAGTCTGGATAAAGGAGGATGGTGTTGCTAATGGTCTTTGTTACCACACAGTGACGTTAAACTGCAAATACCACCACCACATGCTCTAGATGTGCTTGTCTATCAGCTGGCAAAGTCCTAGTATTGGCATGACTTTGCAAATGTTGGTGGGAAGAGCAGGCAAAACTGCTCCTACCGATATCGATGAACTGTCGAGCAATAAATAGAGATTGTTCTTTAATTTGAGAATATTTCTGCTTGTTGTTTTGTCTGTGCTGGAATAGAACGTGATTCACAGCTGGGTGTACAGCTTTGCTGTATAAGCATGAGAACATTGAGAAGTTAAAGTCAGTGTGAAAACCATGGCTTTTCGTATGGAAGCGTATGGTGCATTTTGATTGTTTACTGGAAGCAAATGGTAATTACACAGGGAAAAAATGCAAAGGAATGAACAGCGAATAAAGAGCAATTTGTTCTTAACTCATTATGCAGAATGGCAAAAGTGGACCAGCAGGTGGAAGACTATTCAATTTACTGCAATAGTAGTTGCCTAGAACAGTAGTACTGGATATCTTGATAGAAGGCAGAGAGCAGGGCAGCATCATTATGGTGCAGAAACTGGGAAATTAATTTTAATTAAAAAAACAAAATTATGTGACATTGATTATTCCTGTTATGGTGACAGTCATTGTTATTATTAGCACACCTGTTAATCGTTATTATTAGCGCACCTGTTATTTTCTTTCAGCATTGATGGTCTGACAATTCCATCGAAGAGGCCGGGTGGTGGAATTCTCCGGCGTGTGCCAGAGGTATTTGACTGCTGGTTTGAGAGTGGCAGCATGCCGTACGCTCAGAGTCACTATCCCTTCGAGCACCAGAAAGAGTTTGAGGAGGGATTTCCTGGAGACTTCGTTGCCGAGGGTATTGACCAGACGCGAGGATGGTTCTACACGATGCTCGTTCTGTCGACTGCTCTGTTTGGAAAAGCGCCTTTCAAGAATCTCATCTGCCACGGTCTGGTCTTGGCTGCGTAAGACACATCTTTGATTCATTGATTGCGAAAATTTATATAGCGCCACTTCAAGGAACCTACTCTGCACTGATCTATTTGATGTTGAGTGTTTTGAACAAAGATTTGGCATCAGTTAGCGAACAATTTAATCAGTAGTCTGGAATAATTACAGTTGACAGACACACTCAGGTGGAGCCAACCATTTTTGGTGTGCTTCAACACTATCATTATGGTCATTATCAAAGAATTTTTGAACCGTTGCATATATTGATCAATGTTTGGAAATATTTTAAAAGAAATTGAGGTAGAGACAAAAGTATAAACTGTGCAAAGATGTTGATTTTTTGCTTTGTTTTCCTAACTGTGTTAAGTCTTGAATGTTGGAAATTTAAGTTTTGGCTTGGAAGAATTAATTTTATTGAACAGCGATGGCCAAAAGATGAGCAAGAGGAAGAAGAACTATCCGGATCCAATGGATATCGTTGACAAGTATGGAGCAGATGCAATCAGGCATGTGGACTCACCTTCTCTGCTCAATATTCTCAATATTAATAATAATATAAATTATATTATAGTATATTATAATAATAGGCGTGGCAATTCATATGGCACTGTAACACGGCCGTGCTGTTTCAAGGGAACCTCACAAAACAGCGCACATCAGGAGGGATAAACTCTGGAGAACAGGTGTGATTTTAATAGTAATAATAATAATAGTGACAATTTATATCAATGCCGTAACGTGGCCATACCGCTACAAGGGTCCCTCACAAACAACTAACTGCAGGATCAGCCTTATTCTTAGATTTTGTTATGGATATGATCAGGAGTCCACTGAGTTGGCCAATCGAATAGCAGACGGATGACTAATCCAGCATTGAAGACTGGCAGCCATAAAAGCTCATCTTCTGCACAGGAAATCAGTTCTAACAAGCAATTGTTTGAATCTGAATAACGTAAAAAATCTGAAGTTATCTATAGCATTCAAGTCATGAGCATTGTTTAATGTAGGCTTATTTATGACCACCTTAGCTTCAATTGGTCAATGTGGATCTATGCATTGATCTAGCACCGATTCAGACTTTTTGCTCTTGCCCTAAGTACAAATCGTCCCAGACAAGAAATGCTGTTTCCTGAATTTTAAAGGCATCAGTGTCATAGACAAAATATTATCATGAAAATTTGATATGGTCAACTACCGGTTTTTATTCTAATTCAGTTGTTGATTCTAAACAAATATATGACTGTTCAGATGTTTGTTTATAACTCGTTTTGCGACAAAGGTCTTACATCATGTATGGACAATGGACATGGTGCCCGTTCATTTTTAAATTTTAAGGCCGTTTTCAGCGGATATTCTCGGGACAAATGGGTAAAAGATTAACGATAACCTCACAAAGGCGATTATACATTTGTTTTGTCCGAATTTGGTTTCATTCAGGCTTTATCTCATAAATTCTCCAGTTGTGCGTGCTGACAATTTACGATTTAAAGAAGAAGGCGTGCGTGATATACTGAAGGATGTCTTCCTTCCGTGGTACAATGCCTATCGCTTCCTAATGCAGAACGCTGAAAGACATGGGAAAGTAAGATATATCAGTTGCTCTTCTCTTTCTTTCTTACATTGGATGAAAATGATTCATTTGATTAGAACTCATTTGTTGATTAATCAATCTGAGTCTTGATGTTCGTTCCGTTGGGAGGAACAGTTTATGTTGAGTTCAATTCCAATCGCAGATTAATTTATTGTCATTTTCGGCTCATGCAATAATTTAGCAACCAGTAATAATTATGCTTTAAGTTCTGTATTTGGTCATTAATGCCTTTCTATTATTATGTTCAATCAATCAATCGTAAATTATATAGCGCCCCTTCAAGGTAACTACTCAGAGGCGCTCCCGGCCGAGATCAAGCGAAAATGTTGTTTAGATGTTTATTGTAAGTCGTGTATATGTTTAACTGCAGTTACACAGTTTGCAAATGCATATTTGTTGATGAGATGGACTGAATGAATGCTATTGATTTGAATGAAGGAAACTGGAATGCCGTTCCTCTACCTGGAGACGAGTATTGACCTTCCAGAGAACTACATGGATCGGTGGATTCTCTCTTTCACTCAATCTCTCATCAAGTTTGTCAAGCAGGAAATGCAAGGTTCACACGTCATTTCTCTTTTCGCTCTTCCTCCAATCATTCCTTCTTTCGTTGTTGCTAATGTACTCATTGATTGGTTGAAATCCTATATTGGATACTAAACACTATATTTTGCACATACGTATATAGTGCAGTTGATTGGACTTTGTGGTGATTAGATAGTTTGCTTAGGCATTTAAATATTATTTGGTTTGCATTGTTGGTTTTGATGTTATACAAAGAGTACAGAACCCTTTCAGGACCAGATTAAGGCATGTTCAACATGTTCGGCCAAACAGTGGCCCACACTTTAGGGGCCACACACATTGCCAAAAAATGTTTGTGAGGAAAAATCGGTATATTCCGAAGATATTTCGACCAAACGACAAAAGAAAGGTCCTCGGATTTTTCGGCCGAAGATTCCCCCAAAATTTTCCGAAAAGGCCCCCCACATTTCTTAATCCGGCCCTGAGCCTTTTTCAGAGGCCACTATGTAAATTTGCCAGGTATCTGTAGTGCCATAGCCATCTGCACAAAAGATAAATGCCATTTTTTGACCACTCAATCAACTATCTTATTTTGTTGAATATTGCCCCAACCCCAACTCTGTTTTACCATTGATTCATTCATTCATTCATTCAAGAATTCATTGATGTTTATATCTGTGCAGCATATCGACTGTACACTGTGGTGCCCCGTCTGTTGAAATTTGTTGATGAGCTGACCAACTGGTACGTCCGTATGAACAGACGTCGCTTAAAGGGGGAGATCAGCGTCAAGGACTGTCACCAGGCTCTGCATACGCTGTTTGGAGTACTCTTCTCAATGACTAAGGTCATGGTAAGTAGCCTAATTGAATGGACATACATGTCAACACAACTACTATATGTATTTCTAACAGCAAAAATACATAAAGGCTTTGTCATTGCTGCAGGGATGCCATGTGTGAATAATATTGTCAATATTTGAAACTGTCCTTTTTGGTGGTCTGAGTTAGGAGTACATAGTTGTGAGGGGATTTTGGCCAGTTGTGTTATTTCATCTACTAAGTTTGTTTGAATGTGCACTTGTTATAGTGCCCTTCAAGATCTCTACTCAGAGATGCCCGACTACAGAGCTGCACACTGCATCGGAATTCACGCCAAAACGCTTAGCAATTGCGAGTGAAGGACTTGCCCAAGGTCCCTGCACAGCGACTTGAGGTGGATTTCGAACCTGCAACCCTTCGGCTGCATGGCGACGAACATGCCCACTACACCACCACACCCCACAAAGTGCTTCATCTAAAGTTCTCTGCCTCTGGGAAGGTTTAGACATTAAATAGTGCCACCCATCATTTTTTTTGCCTTCTTTCTTCCCTAGAGTTATGATAGATCTTAGTATGGAATCTCCTCTTAGTTTGAGACCAGCCCATCTCTCTCTTTCTCCACTCGCTCTTGCTCTCTATCTTACTCATAGTGCTCAATGTTTACAGATGTCTCTGTTTTTCGCCCTGTGCAGTACTTCTCTGTTTGTTTTATGCTCAGTCCACTATCATTTCCATGCAGCTCAAATGCCTATGACCTAAGAACCAATATCCTCGTTTCTCAACTTTGCAACCCACCACTCTATTTAATTGTTTTATCATTTTTCCTGTTGGGTCCTCCTTTCATTGTTCCTTTCTTTTCATAAAGTACCATTGCCAATTGTTTCTTCATGGCCAAAAATAAACTGTTAGCTGTATACGAGAATTTTATTTTTGAGGTGTTAATGATAACTGTTTTTTTCCTAGGCTCCATTTGTTCCATTCTTGACTGAGCACATGTACCAGAACCTTCGACATCTGATCGATGCAAGTACGACAAAGGATGAGGATGTGGCCAGCATCCACTATCTCTTACTACCTCAGCCGAGGTTGACAGCATTACCTTCACCATCTTACTATTATGTAGTAATTTCAGACGATTTTAACAGTTTGCCTTACAGAATTCTTTGACAGTTCATCAGATTATTATCTATGCATGTTTGTTGCTTGCGGTAAATTTAATTGGAAGTTTGTATGACTATGCTTCAAGAGGAGTTGATCAGCTTACTCTCATTGCTGGCCTAATTGATGCTAAATTTGGTGCCCTAATTGGCCATCAATCTGTGTTTCCTACGGATAAAGCCAGAAGACAAGTGCACATGCACTGTCCGCACTGCAGGGTTGTTATGTACTGTTAATTTGTCGGTGTCAGATGTTGTGAATTGTTGTTTTTTAAACACTTATAATTTTTGCTGTGTAAATCCGTTGCAATGTGATTCACAGTGATGCAAGAACATATTCTATATTCTCTTAAGTATTTGTCCGAATAAGAAACATGTTTTGACGTTCTAACCTGGTATTCCCTTTTTTAGAGACTCGTTGATTGACGTGTCAATCGAAGAGGCTGTTTCTCATATGCAGACGGTCATTGAACTTGGTCGAGTCATTCGAGACAGAAGGACGCTTCCAATGAAGGTCAGGCAGAACTTAGTCAGCACTTAACACACCTTTCAGCCTATTGCTGTCTTTCGTCTTTAGGCAAAGTTTCTTCATCGTTTATTACGCTTTAAACATTAGAAGGTCTGTAAGTAGGTGATGGGATCTTTTACTAGAAACTCTATTTATTTATGTAGTAAAGAAAAGTTGTTGGAAAGTTTGTGCTATTAAATGCTCTTTCCAGTGTCCTTGAAGATGCGAGAGTTGAGCATCAGAATTTATAGAGTGTGATTGTACTTTGATTGTACTACGCAGGTAGGGTGCGTGGTTTATAAAACTTTGTATAACCTGCATGTTATATTCGCGAAAATATGGTACAAAAATCTAACTATATATATAGCACACTAGCTGAATTACCCGGCGTTGCCCGGGAAATTTCGGTTTTTAGTTCCCACTTCCCAGTCAGGCCGCTCCCACGCCCTGGAAATTTCTGTTTTCGTCCCCCGCCACGCCTGACCCCACTCCCACGCCGCCCTTCTCACCTCCTCGCCTTCTTCCATCGGCCCCAGCCCAGTCTAACCACCTTTGGTGCCCGGCGTTGCCCGTGAAATTTAGGTTTTCGGTTCAACCCAACTTCCACCCGTCCATGTTTACGCTATAGTCAGCATTTTTGCCAAACTGCGTGCCAAAAGATCTGACCTCGGCGAAAAGTGAGGTTAAAAATCTATTTTTTTGTTGAAAATCGATCGGCGAAAATTATTGCGTCTTAAATAGGCTACTGATACATACGACACGATATAGATATTAATTAACGGAATAACGCGCTATAGGCTAATTTTAAAATCGGCCATGACGTCATTAATGTACTGGGTTCAATCACCAATATATCATCGATGGTCTCAATGTTTGCTGAAGATGATGGTTGAAAGCAAAATTTAATGGCGTCTTAACAGTGCCAGGATTCGGTTAGAAAAAATAAATTTTCAAGCTCGGCAAAAGGTAATATTTTTGGATCACGAATCCCGATAGTGTTGTCATGGGGCGGTTAGAAGTTGTTTTGTAATTATTTGGAAAAATCGGTCGCGTGGATGAGGAGATTTTTTATCAAGCTCACATTACAAACTGTGTTTTATAGTTTTAGATAGTAGCAATGGTTAATTCTACAACATTGTGTCGATGACAGAGCTCTGAAAATTTGCTTGACAATATTAGTGCTATGGAGTGGTACCAGAAAAAGAAAACTGCATTGTGTTGATCTCTGCAGATAGTTGAAATACAATTACCCAACTGGCAAACTAATTTCATAACTTCATTGTTTGTAAGGCCAAGAGTTTTGTGAACAACACTTAGCAGTTGTTGAAGTTGCTATTTTTTATTTTCCAGTACCCATTGAAAGAAGTGGTTGTTATCAACAAAGATGAAGGAGTTCTCCGAGATATCTCAGCCCTACAGAACTACATCAAGGAGGTTAGAGATGTTATGCACATATAAAACTTGGCATTTGTTGAGATTCAGTATGTTTTAATTCATTCTGGTCTGTGGCCTATAAATGTTGCACAGACGGTTATGACTAGATTAAATGTCATCTGAATTTGCTTATTTGTTTGGTAACTAATCGGGAGTGTGCTTTACAAGCATCTACTTTTCTAACTATATTGATCTATTCTGTTTGGACATAGAGGCTGTAAATTGCCATAGTATCTTTTCATAATTTAAAATTTTGCATTGTGATTTCATAGTCTATAAATTGCCATGGTAACCTCTTATTATAATTGCATTGTGATTTTATAGTCTATAAATTGCCATGGTAACATCTTGTAATAATTGCATTGTGATTTCATAGTCTATAAATTGCCATGGTGACCTCTTATAATAATTACATTGTGATTTCATAGTCTATAAATTGCCATGGTAACGTCTTATAATAATTACATTGTGATTTCATAGTCTATAAATTGCCATGGTAACATCTTGTAATAATTGCTTTGTGATTTCATAGTCTATAAATTGCCATGGTAACCTCTTATAATAATTACATTGTGATTTCATAGTCTATAAATTGCCATGGTAACCTCTTATTATAATTGCATTGTGATTTCATAGTCTATAAATTGCCATGGTAACCTCTTATAATAATTACATTGTGATTTCATAGTCTATAAATTGCCATGGTAACCTCTTATAATAATTACATTGTGATTTCATAGTCTATAAATTGCCATGGTAACCTCTTATTATAATTGCATTGTGATTTCATAGTCTATAAATTGCCATGGTAACGTCTTATAATAATTGCATTGTGATTTCATAGTCTATAAATTGCCATGGTAACGTCTTATAATAATTGCATTGTGATTTCATAGTCTATAAATTGCCATGGTAACGTCTTATAATAATTGCTTTGTGATTTCATGGATGCTATAAATTGCCATACATTGTGATGTCATCTATAGACTCTATGACATAGAGTCTGTTAATTTCCATGATAACCTAGAGCTTATAATAATTGAATTATGATTTCACAGAGACTATAAATTGCCATTGTAACCTCTTATAATAATTGCATGATGATTTCATAATTTAAGCTATTTTGTAATGTCATTGGCTAAGACCAGGTGGAGTGAACCTCTCCTATTGGTTCAAAGATTCTCATATCTAGGTCATTTATTGACTTTGCATTCCATTTACAACACATGTCATGACAGTGGAAATTTACATGTCCGTGTTGGAGATGATTCACATTGTGTGCTGTGAATTGACCAGGACCATGCCAGGGCCTTGCGTCTACTGATCACTAACCTATGAATGGTGAGGGCAGACCTGCGCCCACAATCTGATGATGGGGACCATGATAGAGATGGCTGACTGTGTCCCACAAAGATGGCAATTATCCAGAGAGGAGTGTGCCACAGATGATGATGATGATGATGATGATGATTTTGATGAGGACGACGATGATGATGATTTATTTATTTATTTATTTATTTATTTGCTGTTGTGCATTCTAATCTTCATTGACCTTATGCTAAGCCCCTATCCCATGCATCTGGTGAGCGTAAGCTGAAAGGAAAGTCTTATCTTGTCTTATCTATTTGCACGTGATTTGATGCGCAGGAGCTGAACGTGCGAAACGTGACGGTTACAACCGATAAACATAAGTACGGAGTTCATCTGCGCGCCGAACCCGACCACAAGACACTGGGAGCACGTCTCAAGGGCGCCTTCAAGGCAGTGACGGCCGCCATCAAGGAACTGTCGGATGACCAGCTGATGGAATTCCAGCGAACTGGGGAGATCGAAGTGGCCGGACACACACTGAGTCCTGAAGATCTGAGACTCATCTACACGTTCAGCGTTGCCAATGACCCAACGCAGAGCAACTACGAGGCACACTCTGATAGCAATGTAAGAAATATATTCAACATCATTTCATGTCACATTTTTGGAATCCGGGCAAATTCCCTGTGGACATCTCTCCTTTCATATAGTTTACTCTCGTCATTCCCCTCCCCATACTTTACTCCCGTCATTTCCTCTGGATTTTTCTGGTGGGTATTTCAATAAGACAGATCCTCTGGATACCCCCATGTCCACAAAAAGAAAGCAATTTATTTCTATACAGACTTTGTAGTACTTTGATGTTTGGGATGGAAATACATTTTTTTTAAAAGACTTTTAATGTAGCAACGAATTGAGTAAATGGTTTTCTAGAAAGACTTTAAATGCATATAGTATAGCAAAAGATTGGGTTAACATCCCAATTTTATTGGGTGTTTACTTTATTTAACTGTGGAAATTTAGTTGTTAAGCAACCAAGGTTTTGATGCTTTGATTCTTAATTAATAAATGTGCACTCAATTTCATGCTTAATATAACTGTTTCAAGGAAAAGCTTTTTTATTTACTCATTAAAGCAAGTTTAAGCTTGTAAATTGATGTTTTAAAACGAGTATCCTGTGGCCAACTCTGCTTTTATATACAGTTGTATCAATCAATCAATCAGAATTTATATAGCGCCCCTTCAAGATATCTGCTCACAGGCGCACCCAGCCGAGATCAAGCAAAAGATCAGTCTTGAACAGTTTGCGAAACTGAGAACAGTTTGGGAGGTGTCGCATAGTCTGTATTGTATAATTATTTTATTTCCTTTGGTTATGTATAGTGTGGGTTTAGGTATCTGAGATGAAGTCATTAGGCCTGTTTATTTGGGTTTGGGAATAGTTGCTATATTGGATGAACTATGCTTTTAGATCTTGGTGCTGTTGGATGTAAGTCCCGATGACTCCATGGTTGATGAAGGCCTTGCGAGAGAAGTCATCAATCGCATACAGAAGCTAAGAAAGAAGGTTTGTATGCTATGTTATTTCACCAAGTATGCTGAACTATCATAGTTGAAGTGCTTTTATCAGTCATTTAAACATAGGACACAGATTAAAGATTAGAAATTGAAATGATGTCATGAGGGTATAGCTCGGTAAAATACTTGTTTGTTTGTCTGATGAAGAAACTCCTCATTAGTAGCATTTTAAAATATCCTTTTGCTGAAAGCGCAATCGTGCAACAGCCAATCAACAAAGGCACATCCAGATTGCGTTTAAAGCTCTCATCATATGCACCGAAGAATATGAAGCTCCGAGTTGGTCAGGATCACTTAAGGCACTGACCATTTTCATCTCCATTGTGCCAAGCTACGAGTTGTTGAAGGGAGTGATTAGTGAGCAGTTAGTATATTGCTCTGACTTGTCTTACTTTTATTACCTAAATACACCGTGATTCAAAAAAAGTGATATGTTATCAGGCATTATAGATATATGAAAATCAATTTGGCTTACTTTTTTTAATCACGGTGTATATATATATATAGTTCATAAAATGGCTAGCAACTATTTGAAGGAAATTCATATGGCAGTGCTAACCTACTCGAGATTCTTGCTCTGGGTTTTATCTCTAGCCATGCTGAGTTGATGCTGACTGTCTGATTTCTTTTATTGAAATCGGTTTATTGCACTTCAACTCTGGTTACACAATCATGAATGACTAAGTACAGTACAAATGCAATTAGGAGCCAGTAAAAGCTAGTAGCTTATATTATCCTGACCCCTCTTTCCAATTAATAATCATGAATGATTTCATAAGATACGTATAACTTAACTAGGACTTAATTAAGAAAGCAACAGTGATGAACATAATAATTCCTCTTGGAATGAATTATAATAATGCTAATACTTATACTATTATCCAAATTATTTATACTAAAAATAATAAAGTAATTATAATAATAAAAATAACACTTGTATTAATAATAAAATAATAATACAATAATAATAAAAATAATAATAATGACAATATAATAATATTATTAGAAACAGCAACAAAATAATGACAGCGGAACTGCATGTCATCACCAGTTCCGCTGGTGATGACATGCATTAGTTTTTATACCATTTTATCGACAGGCGAAGTTGGTTCCTACAGACGACGTGACCATATACTACAAAGCCAGTGGAACGCTTGCACGTGTTGTCTCCGAGTATGATGACTTTATCTTCTCGACCATCAAGCAGCCACTCCGGTCTTTTCCTCTTCCATCTTCTGGCATTGAAGTCATCATCACAGAAGATGCTAAGGTCTGTACTACGTTCTGAATTGTGTGTTTTTGTAATTGTAATCGTAATCGTACATTTATATAGCGCCACTTCAAGAGAACTCTTCAGAGGCGCTCCCGACCTGACACCAAACCACAATCAAAGAGAATGGGTTTCAAACGCTTGCGGAAAAGGGGCAAAGAAAGACTAAGAAGTTCATTAATTGTTGTCTCTGCTGCATAATTTTATTGATTCGTTGCTGGCATGATGCCAAGTATATGAGATGGGTCACAATTATTATATTACAGTTCTCAACACTGTTCATTAGTTTTTATACCATTTTCATGTTATAATGAAGACAAAATATCGAGAAAATTTTATAACATTATCTGGATCTTTCCACATCAAATCAGCCAGTAAAAATACAATTTGTCACAAAACTTGGATTCTTCAGAAAATTTGTTTGCTTGAACTACATGCAAAATTACAAATAGCAGTCCAAATGTGAACAGAATATCTCAAAATTTGACCAACATACCAATTTTTGGCAAGTATAAAATTGAATCATTTTACTTTTTTGTGATCAGTATGTTGCAATTATGGGAGTACATATAGTATCGTAAATTACATTATTAGTGGTTACCAACTTAGGGAGACCCAGAAGGGATGAAGAATCTTAGCACTAATAGAGATTAATAAGTGAGTGCTCTTTCGACTACTTTGTTGACAAGGCTTGTACCGTTATCAGCCAAAATTGTAAACATCTGTTGTAAAACTTGTTGAAATCGTTGTGTGTGATTAAATGCTTTTTCCAATTTTTTGGGTGGGTGTGATTGCAAATATTGGCATTTATTGAGTGATTATGAAACTGGTTCAGCTCATTTTGAAGCCATTTTTAAATATGAGTGTGAGAGAGAGAGAGAGAGAGAGAGAGAGAGAGAGAGAGAGAGAGAGAGAGAGAGAGAGAGAGAGAGCATGATATTGCCATTTAAATGGCTACAAGCCATTTAGCTGTCTTTGAGTTAAGTCCTTCTTGTGCTGAATTGTTGAACTTGTGTTGGATTAACTTAAAACACACTGTCAGCAGGACCATGGGCGGAGACCTAGGGGGGGAAAGGGGGGACGGTCCCCCCCAATAAAAGTGTTGGGGGGGACGGCCCATGCATTTGTCCCCCCCAATGTTTGAGCGTCAAGACTTTTTTGGCGGCGAAAATAGAAATATTTCGTCGAGATTTGGCCCGGATGACTAAAAAAAAAAAAAAAAGGTCATCAACTTTTTTGGCGGCGAAAATAGAAATATTTCGTCGAGATTTGGCCCGGATGACCAAAAAAAAAAAAAAAGGTCATCAACTTTTTTGGCGGCGAAAATAGAAATATTTCGTCGAGATTTGGCCCGGATGACCAAAAAAAAAAAAAAAGGTCATCAACTTTTTTGGCGGCGAAAATAGAAATATTTCGTCGAGATTTGGCCCGGATGACCAAAAAAAAAAAAAAAAGGTCATCAACTTTTTTGGCGGCGAAAATAGAAATATTTCGTCGAGATTTGGCCCGGATGACCAAAAAAAAAAAAAAAGGTCATCAACTTTTTTGGCGGCGAAAATAGAAATATTTCGTCGAGATTTGGCCCGGATGACCAAAAAAAAAAAAAAAAGGTCATCAACTTTTTTGGCGGCGAAAATAGAAATATTTCGTCGAGATTTGGCCCGGATGACTAAAAAAAAATAAAAAAAAAAAGGTCATCAACTTTTTTGGCGGCGAAAATAGAAATATTTCGTCGAGATTTGGCCCGGATGACTAAAAAAAAAAGGTCGTCAACTTTTTTTGGCGGCGAAAATAGAATTTTTTCCGAGATTTCGCCGGTCGTCAGAAATTTTTCGGAAAATCTCGCGTCTTTCCGTCCCCCCCAATTCTCGGCCCAGGTCTCCGCCTATGAGCAGGACTCAATATTTCTGTACTAGTAATTACTGTAACTAATGAGGGTCCCAATTTTAGGAATTTGGTTTGTTCTGAGTTTGTTGTTATCCTGTTGAATTGAAGGATTGATTATTTTGTGCTGCAGGTGAAACAAGACACGCTTGATTTGACCATCGTCAGAGGTCATGTTGGGGCTGAGTGTGGTGTCAAGGAAACTGCTGTGACTGCTCTTCCACCTGATAATGGACATGGCCCAGCCTGTCGTTATGTCAACGTGGAAATGGTTAATGGAAAACAGGCAACCGTGCTTCTTGAGAATCCAAGAGGGGAATACCAGATCACATTCTCCGAGCTGGTTCAGCAGGTGAGACCAAAAATGATGATATCATTTAACGTGAATAGATAGTTTGATTTTGTATGTATATGTGTGTGTCTGTTTGAGTGTGTGCATCAAGGAATCTGCAACAGTGCTGCATGCACTGCTCTCTAACTCTGCAATTGTTAGATTGCTGTCTTTTTTTGTCAGAGCACATTGCAGCGTAGACTCTTTATTGCCAAGAGAATTGGCAGAAAACTTTAGGATGGTCTTTTTTATGGCCCACCCCGTACACCAGCTGCGGGTTGTTGGTCGCTCTTTCTTCATCTTTTGTCTCTATTGTGGTCTATGCCTTTATTCTTAATCGATTGAACTACTGATTTTTACTCTACTGTGGACTTCTATAGGTCCGTTTGCATCCTTTGGAAGGCATTTTGCGGGTGTTGTCTCGTTTAATGGACGATATCCCTAAGTTCGGTCACATCTCTGCGTTTATGTGTGAAGTCCAGCAGTGCAACGATTATAGGGTTTTGTGTATCGTCTGACACTGTTCTGGGCAGAGCATCTGCCTGTCTTTTGGGGCACTATTTTAACCTTGGCGTGCACTGGTTGCTGATTTCTGCGCTCGACATCTAGAGCTGACTTCATGGTTCCACATGCTTATTCTGTCAGGATTTCTCGATCGTGAGTCCCCTCTCTTTGGACTGACCTTCCATTTGACCTGCGTTCTATTTGACTCTCTTTAGATACTACTTAAGACTTTCTTCTTTGACCGGGTCTGGGTCGAGAGTAATTACCTTGAAGGGGTAATTTTGTGATAGATAGATTGTTACATTCTTAGGTATGGATAGAAACTCTTATTTACTGAATGGAGTATTGGAATCTGCTGCTCAATGTTGTGTGTCTTATGACCTGCAGGTAAAGCTGATCTTTGGTTTACGAGGAAAACGTCTGCGTTTCCATGCAAGAAAAGGTCAAGAGCAGGAGGTGACTGAAGCTGGTGTCAAGGACATTCTGTCGCTTCACAGTCAATTTCTGTACGTTTCAGTAGATTAACTGCAGTCTTCTTGCGGATGAAGATCGTTATTTGTGGACCGGACGATATGACGTAGGGATTTTTCTGATGAATCGGTGAAAGGCTGTGAGAGCATAATGCGCTCGTTTTGTTGTTTTCAAATTTATTCAGTGTAGTTAGGCACTTTGATATTTATCGTTGGTATTTTGAATACATGATAATAAATAAACTCATATGTCTTCAGGTATCTGATTTCTTAATTACCTACAGTTAAATGTGATAGTTGATGAATAAAAATGATTGTAAGATTGAAGATGTTGAAAGCTTCATTAGATATAAAGACATGTTTTACTAGAGTCCCGGTTTCAATGTTGCCCACAGCAGCACTGAATTTGATGCTATGGTGGTGCGATTTATTGCTTCTTGATCTTTGACTTTGTAATGCTCGTCGACTATCTAATGTACATACCGGTATTCAAATTCAGATGCTCAGTTTTATCGGAAGCAGCCATTGGTTGTGAAGACCTATGAGTAGAATATGAGTATGTTGCGTGCTAACAATTTCTGGTGCTTTGATGGACTTGACATGGTTTAAATTGAAAAATGATGGAAACAGTTAATTGTTTTTTGTGTTCAAAATTTATTTTATTCTGGCTTAGCAAAATTCTTGTTTAGTGCCAAAAAATTTGCTTTCTAAGACTTTCTTCTGACTTTGATGTTGGGTTGATTATATTTTAGCCTGTAAAAATGTAAAAAGCTTGTCAAGTGCAGAAAGAAATTGGTTGAAATAAACCATCACTACAGCCTACAGGTGGTACAGACTGGGTTCATGTTACAAGTGGAAGGAATGTTACATATGACCTTGTTATGTGATTGCAGAATCAGTAGGCCCGGATTTAGGGCTTGACCTGCTTGTCCTTCTCTTCCTTCTGTCCTCTACTCCCTGCTGCATTATGGTATCCCAAGTCGTTGGGGTCTGGGGATGTGTTGAGTTTTCAGACGGCATGTTGGACGAAGCCACTAGTCCCACTCGCCAATACCTTAACATACTCTTGTAAGCATGCAGCTCGGCTAATATGAGCTTACTTGAAGCCAACTTGATTATAATTCAAAATTGGTTTATTATTGGTTGATTAATTATTATATGTTTGAGAAAACACTGAATTTTTGCATAATTTATGATAATTGTACAAATCCAGTTTTTCAATCCCAATTTGTATCTGTTGAATTTTGAGGACAGCTACTGGAGAAGTCTGTATGAAGGGCCTATTGTAGATTGTGAATACACAATTAAAGATTCCTTGATGCTGACCCAAAAGTCAATATGTTGGCTCAAACTATAATAATTATATTGTTTTGGCCAACATAATATGTCTTTAGCCAAACCAGGGCTGTTTTTAAGGAATTTTTAGAACTGCACAATTCCTTTCTTTTCCCATCATCCATGGTAAATTACTTCCAATCGGAGGAAAAAGACCTTCATGGTAGGCTATTTTAAAGTCAAGTTACTGATTTCATTTATGAGATTGGGAGTTCTCAAGCATGGCAACTATGCAAGCAATAGACAATCATGTCCAGTGTTGAACTGTTGATCATTATTGTATTGTTAGACTGCATTTAAGTAAGTAAATATTTTTTCCTTTATTAGGCCTACTCCACTTGCAAACACACAATGGGAGATAAAACATCGCTGTAATACATCGAAGTAATAAAAGGTGCATATTAACTAACAATTTGGATGAAATTACTTGGTGCTTAAAGTGTGGAAAAATAAGTGCCTGGACGCCCCTTATCTTTCCAAAAGAAGTCTTTGTACGCCCCTTACCTTTTCCAGTCATTGCTGGCCAATAAGTGGCTGGACGGCATTCAGATTTTAAAATAAGTGCATGGACGCCGTCCATGACCGTCCAGCCACACTTTAAGCCCTGAAATTTAATTACTTAATATTAGCGTCAAACAAGCCATCTATGCAGCATTCTGGTGATAAATCCCTTTACAATGAACGAATCACAGCATCACTAGATTATGTGAGCAAGGTCTCAGTTATTAATGTTATTCTATTCTAGCATATTATTCTGTAGGCCTACATACGATGAAGGAAAATCGTTTTGATGTAGAATGTGTGCAATATTTATAGTAATAATATTAAACCTAGACAAAAAGTAGTTCTGCTCTGTAAAATGAAATCATGTGAGTCAACCCAGTGCATTAATTTGTCAATTAATTCGTGGGCTCGTGGCATAGATTACAAAACCTGAGTGAAAGTGTGCAAGTGAAAATAGTTGTTCAAAACATTTCATCAAAACGACATAGGCCTACACGTAGAATGCAACACCGTATGTTCGCTCTGATTAGAACCGTGACAAGTAGCCTTTTCAAATACCCTGTTAAGCTGAACCTAAACATAAATTAGCCTAAACGTAGCAATCTACAGTAGAGGTCAACCGTGTATTATGTATAGGCCTATGGCTGGATTAGACGATAATCTGAGCAAAGAAACCTAGATTCTGAGACTGCCTGGTAGGCTGACTACTTATTAGAATAGGATTACGAGTGGGGCGAATAGCGCAATTATTATATTGTGAATGGCAAAATAACGTTCTGTTCTCGACTGACTTTCCATACAAAGTATTATTTCGCCTCTAATTGACCATCACTTTATCATAAAACGGTCAAAATTTGCCGCTACATAAATCAGAAATTGTCAGTATGTTGCGTCGATGTTTGGCCATGTTGAAAGAGCGGCTCGTGGTTGCGGCGTCGTAAAGTTTAAGTTGCGGAGTCGTGAAAATTTAAAAAATTTGAAAGTTGATGTGGATTAATTTCTGATATATAAGTTTATTGTTCTGATAAAGAATGACCTCTGCGTTGGAAAGTTATGTGAACCGTATCCTTGTGTTAGTGATGGAATATCTATTGTATAACTGTTTTATCGCCCAGCTTATGGGTAAGAAGGTGTGATTATTATTTTATATATCTATTTTTGGTCCCTAGCGTGTGTGTGGACAATTCATTGAATGACCTTTGAAACTTCATAAAAGCGCAGATTGCATATTTTTGGAGTCAGTTGTTGAGTGATGACCATGAGGTATGAAAATGTCGCAAAACATTTAATACGTTTTTGTCTCCAGCATTTGCTTTCTGGTTGCTTGTTGCAGGAAAGGAAGAAAATTCGTGCAAAATAAAATTAGGAGGTTTATATTTTTCTTTAAATATTGCGGAAGATTTCTGAACTGTCTTAACTGCGCTGAAAATGTTATTTTTGGTTCCTATTAAAAGTGCAAAAACTTGTCATGTTGCAGTTATATTTGAAGTTGGCTTTAACTACCTGCAGGAAGTTTGATCTGATTTTGAATCTGACTATAGCCTGTGCGGTGTTGTTTGTTGTGTTTGGTTGTACAATGTAAAGTCTGACCTGCATGTTTCTCATGGTTTTATGATGGCATCTCGCATTTATGGTGTACTGAGTGCTTCAGTGTGGTATTTCTCTCTAAATACCATTGAGACCATGCAATCAATCTCAATAACCACTGAGCACTCCCACAATACATCACCAGTTATTAAGCCAATAGACCGTATTAAGCAGTTTGTGTCATGTTCAAGACATGCTTCTTTGACCCGGTTTTTGGTATTGCTTTAATATGACAGACCTATGCAACTGTCCAAACAGGCATCTGGTCTTCCATTGCCCATTGACAGTCTTATTGACCAGGGTAGGTTTTAATGTGCAAATACTTAAATGTTTCACATAGCTTAGCATTAACACTTTAAGATGTAGAATATTTATTCTTTAATTCACCAATTGCTAACCGCATTTTGGTTTACATACAGGGTACAATAAAATGAAATATTGTTAATATACATAACGGAGTAATGGATAAAGGAGTCCAGTTGATTTCCATTAACAGTAAACGTGAAGCCAATGCAGCTCATGGTTAAAGTGTGAGGCTGTTGAACTGACATAGTATGCACAAACTTCATACCAGATTTTTTGGCAGTTATCACTTGTGGTTATCATTTCCTCAACTGTGTTAATCAGGTATTGTGTCTATAATTACTGCTGACGGGCGTATCATTGTGGTGAGTATCAATTCTAAGTTTATATCATCAACATTAATATTAGTGATTGATTAATCATTATTTATTAATATTTGGATATTACACAATTAATTACCTGTTTATAGGTATGATCTTATCATGTGGCCTATCTCAGCAACCTCTGGACTTCCTCTCCATTCTTTAGACTGTCATGATTTTCGTGCACCTCGATTTTTGGATTGCCGCAGCACAGATTCATGCTTATGCCTTCCTTGGCCATGACCTGAGCACTCATCTTGAGGCACTACTTTTTCTGCTTGTTTTCTTACGACTTCCTTTTTGAGGGATTCTTCTCACTTCTAATTAGATTGTACTGTAAGGAGGTGCTTTTGAAGTCCGTAAATAGAATAGTATTAAGTTTATCTCACTTTAAAAGTTCTCTCAAAGCAAGAAGTTTCTGTAGAATAATTGGGACTGTTACAATGCCTTTATGTTGTTGACATGATAAATTTTAGTTATTTTCGTAATGTTCTAGTTGCAAGTTGGAGCTACCTGTAATATAAAACACTAGCTCAAGCGGGCTTAGTAATTTACTTTACTATTTTCATCGAAAATTATCGTATCTGTAATAACTGAAAATATGGAGATAATTTATTTGCTCCATTTGGTTAGCACCAGGACCTGATTGCAAGGATGATGGGTAGCTGTACGCAGTTTCAGTGGAAACTTCTCAGAGCAATTTCCTATCTTTGTTGGCGATATAAAGCCGCTATTAGTTGCAGCAGTTTTTGCTTTGCACATGTGAAATTGCCATGGACCTTTTCTTTCTGTTAATGTATATTGTCAATTTCTGCACCAGGGAACATTGAAAGGCTTCGACCAGACAATAAATCTCATTCTCGACGATAGCCATGAAAGAGTCTTCAGCACATCTCAGGGAGTGGAACAAGTCATTCTGGGTTTATACATAATCCGAGGAGACAATGTGTAAGTATTCGCCTTAACGTTTGAACAAAGTTGCTACCTAGGGTAATAGACTTTATAGTAAAAGCGATACATGTGATAACATAAGATGGGGCAGTGGGCTAGTGGCTCATTTATTATGTCATTAAAAATTTTAAATCTTACGGATGAAGCACACACTTTGCAACAGCCATAGATCTTTCATTCCTTGTGGAATTGGCTGAACAAGATGCTATACTAGTAGTCTTCATAGATCTTGCTTCTGTGCTCCAGATCTTCCAAGCATTTTGCCTTGAGTGTGATCAAGTTAACTTACATTCAAGATTATGTTATGATGAAACCATTGGCATTTTATGCTTTGATTTAGGAGAGTGGTTTTTATATACAGTAAGAAAAGGCTCACCATGTGCAAGCATAAGCATTGTACGACTGTACGTGAATGACAAACTTGAATCACTTACTGTAACAGAAGAGGAAATTTATTGAAAGAGCTGCGTTGGTCACTTCAGATTTAAGATTTTAATTGCATGTTTCTGTAATAAAGTAAATCCAGCCACTTGAATAATTTACAATTAATTTATGAAATCTCTTCACACTGTACACAGTGTTCAAAAACTGGCATATTGAGAATGCATCTCTAATAGCCCTATTATGCAGGTGTGTTATAACTGCACTCCATCATTTTTCAGTTTTAAGTAGCTGGAGAATTCTGTGTTCAGTGCTAATTAGACTTTGTGGTTAATATGGAATGCAACAGCACAAATGAAAGCATATGGAAATTTGAATTAGTTCGCATGTTTTAAGCCTTTCAAATGAGCAGACATGTTTTTTTACATGCATGTAATCTGTGTGGCTTTTCAGGGCTGTGATTGGTGAAATCGATGAAGACTCTGACAGATCTATGGATTTCCAGAACATTCGAGCAGAACCGCTAAATTCGATCACCCACTAGCATCGTCGTTTTGCATACATTGACTTCAAGCATGTCAAATACGTGACTGTTTATTTTCATCCTTCTTCATGCCTGAAGGATAACAGTACTGTCTTATAACTGGTTTTACAATTTTAACTGTATTTGAGAGGCTTTGTCGAGAGCTTTTGTGATGTTCCAATTTCTTGTTCTTTATTCTTCTAATATTAGCAGTTCAATCATTAATTGTTAAGATTAATTTATCAACCATGCTTTGCTTTTCTTCGCTACAAAGCCATATTGGTATGCTGTTATTCCTGCCTACCTTTGTGAACTCTGTAGCCCTACTCTTAGTTCTCACCATTTCCACTTCCTTCGTTTGACTGAACAAAGTCTGCTCTCAGTCCCTTTTGCTCGTACTTCCACTATGCAGAACCGTGCTTTCTTGGTGGTAGGACCCTCATTCTCTCAACCTGGTATGGTCTTCATGTGACCCTCCGCTCTCTTTGTAAAAATCCTCAGACTTTCCTCTCTCATCGTAAAACAGTTTTATTTGGCCATGCTGAGGTTGGGAGTGCCTCTGAGTAGCCCTCTTGAAGAGGTGCTATATAAACGCATCTAATGAATGAATGAATGTTAGGCTTTAGACTTGATGAGTACCTATCACAGATTTGCATAAGTATTTCGCCCTTCATAAATTACGTGTACTGTGGAAAACACTTAAATTGTAGATGAAAACATCTAACATAAAATATTGGCTAACATGGAAGATGAAGTACATTTCAATTTGAACGTAAATTAGTTCCCGTTTAACGAAAATGCCACTTAACACTAAGAAATTCTCGTGTGTGGAAAATGCAACACAAAACCTAGGATAACAGGAAATATTGATTTATTTTCAAGCACTGGCTTCACTTATCTAATGTGAAACCATCTCTTGTCTGGAGTTGCACATTCAGGCCTATGAACTGATATTCCTTACAGTGCCTTAACAATTTGTCCTGATGCATTATTTTATTGCCTCATCAACCACAGCATCAATGATGACATTAGCTTCTGTAAAAAATGTTTAGAATTTAACAGAATTATAAGTTCGATTTTGTGGCATTAATGACTAAGATGGCAGGCAGCGTTCATTTTTCTAACCTTTTATAGTTCATCAATCAGTTGGTCACAAGTGGATTTTGCTTGATATTTTTTTATTGATCAGACTGCGAATGGAACCTGGCTACCATGCATCCTAGGAGTATTTCTCTATCTCGCTACCTCTGTGAAGTGGTACGGACAGTCGTCATAAGTTGGCATAAGGGACTTGCACACGGCCATGACTCGCCTGCTGTATTTTTGGATTGATGATGCACTGAATCAATGGCTGGTCCCCCACACAGACCGAGTACCACAGAGATACTGGATGTCGTGTCTGCCCACTCTTTGGTCAGGCAACATTGAACCTTCTTGGTTGTTGGCCCCTCCGCTTTGCATGGTTGGCTCACTCTTGAACCACGCATACTACCTCCGAAAAATTTGCCTGTTTCTACCTGTTGCTCAAGACCTTTTTCTTGGGCCGTGGCTCAGTTCGGAGTACCTCTGAGTAGACTTCTTGAAGGGTGCTATATAAATTTTCGAAATGAATGAATACTTGCATGGATGTAAAGCCAAGATAGTTCTTGGTTACGTCCTGTTCGTTCAGCATTAGCATCCAGTATGTTTTGATGATGCATGCAGATAATAAAACCACTGTTCAGAGATACAAAAAGTTGCAACCTCAACAAATCAGACTAAAGCCCATTCTATATATTGTTTATACTGTATAATATCCCCAAAAAATCTATGCTTCCTGATTAGAAACCACTATTGATCTTAGTTGTCTTGATGAAACGCTTCTGTGATGATGATAATTATTAGCAGTTATGAAGACATTGTAGATGACCAATCTATATTGTCATATCCAAGAAACCTATCCAAGTCTCCATCTGTGGACCATGATCAACCTATAATGTCTATAGCTTGCATGCAGTAACATAACTGGTAAGCTTAACAATTTGCTAAAGACTATGTAGTTCTTCACCTGCAATTAACGGCCTTCAATCCACCAAATCATTCTAACAGTTGTTAGATCAGATCAGGGGGCCAAAATGGCTGCGGCCCCATTTAGAAATTTACCGGTATTTATTTTCACCAGCTATTCTGGCCTGAAAAGTTGACGTGGCCCCCATGTATGTCCGTCCCCCGCACCCGCGAGGAAGGTCATCAGTGCTTGGGCAGACGGAAAAGGTATTTTTTGGGTGAAATTCGAGGCTGATAACTAAAAAAAAGTCATCAGTTTTTTTTATGGATGGAAAAGGTCTATTTTTGGGAAATTCGAGGCTGATGACTAAAAAAAAGGTCATCAGTTTTTTTGGCGGATGGAAAAGGTCTATTTTGGGGAAATTCGAGGCTGATGGCTAAAAAAAAGGTCGTCAGATTTTTCGGTGACCCAGACGAAATTTTTCCCTGTTTCCTGGACCAAGACCCTAAATTTTTTTGCCTCCACCCATCAAAAATTTCTGTATCTGCCCTTGGATCAGATACAGGAACTTGCTTCATATCGGTATATAAGGCGTTAAATAAATTCTTGCAAGAGATAAATTTCATGAAGACTTATTTAAACTCTAACCGTTTAGTGAGCAGTTATTCATAGGGTTAGGTGATTAAACTGAATACTGATTAAAGCTTTGAACTTCTAGTACAATGACTTTGCACGTTCTTTTTTCTCGTCAATCTAACATCTTTTCTGCTTCACCTCTCTACTCCAGCTTGTCACTCGCAAACTGCTCAAGCTATCTTAGCCTGATTCTAAATGTCTGCCTTCCCATGGCCAGTGGCCACTATAACAACATTTCCAGATTTCCATTGCACTCCCTTGGCTTGACCTGGATTGACACCATGCCATTACCTTGGCTTGACCTCCCTAGATTGACACCATGGCATCTCCCTGGGTTGACCTCCTGGATTGACACATGCCATCACCTTGGCTTGACCTCCCTAGATTGACACCATGGCATCTCCCTGGGTTGACCTGGATTGACACATGCCATCACCTTGGCTTGACCTCCCTAGATTGACACCATGGCATCTCCCTGGGTTGACCTCCCCAGATTGACACCATGGATTCGGACTTAGCATCGAAACGAACCAAACAACCTGGCTATTAGTGGACTGGATGTGATACGACAGTGAATAAACTGCCTACCTACCAAGGCTTTGTGTAGCACTGAGAAATTTAAGAGATTTAGATTAAATTAACATAACTTGTAGTCTAGAAATCCCAGATCTGGTGTTTTTCTCTCTCTCACACACACACACACACACGAGATGCTATACTTCATATGTAGATTAAATGATTGATACACTTTCCTGTCAATTGCATGCCAGGAAAGGTTTCTAGTGTTAAATGCTTGCTAAACAATTCTTGACCTCAGCGTCAAACGAACACACAAAATATACTCCGCTACGAAAAAAATAGCCGTAAAAAGTACCAGTACATCGCTGCAGAAACAAACCGTAAAGCAGTTCATGTTTACATGATGACCTCCTTTACGAAGTTCGGTAGACAGATGTACATACATCTACCATAACAAAACTAGAAATGTCTGACTTGAAAACAATAAATGAACCAAAGAAATTCACACATTCATTAGTTACCCGGTAGTATTTTAACCTAGTCTAGTGTCTCCACTTTAGATTCAACTGATCCGAACTAGCCAATAAAACAATAAATTTCAAGCAGGGATCGTCCATACGACATTCCCACACACTTTAAACCATGAGTATGGTAAACTAGGTTGCAATACTCTACTGCAAATGGGAGTGGAGAGTTGTAGTGGAGAGTTGCGCCAACTGCAGACAAGAGGGCACAGTTTTCTTCCGTATAAATACACCGTGCAACATCAAAGCTGTCATGGCTAATGTTTCGTTTGACAGCAAAACAATTCAGTGGTTTATAAGGTGCACTTCAAAACATTGCCCTCTAACATGCACTCCCGAAAGGAATTGAGAAAAAGGTTAAGGAGAGCCGAAGGAAAAATGGTTTCAATTTCATTGTCCTTTCCTAGAAAATTGAATTCTAATCACGTTTCTTTGTTCGACCTTTGACAGCATTTCCCAGCGTTGTAAAGATATCGGTAAACAACAGGGTTCCGCCAAAAACGAGTGCAGTACCAATCCAGTGGTAAACAGTGAAAGGATTCTGGAAGTAGACAATGGAGAAGAGCAATGAGACAAACTTTCTGAGTGTCACCACAAGTGTAACTATCAGTGATGGGCATTCACTGGTAAGGATGAATACGCCCTTGATGCACACGTACCTGAAAAAATGTTGTCAACGAAAATGACTTTTTAAGACCACAACTTTTTAAAGAAAATATTTATCAGTACAACCCCATTCACAGTTATATGAACTATTAGTGTTGATCACAACTTCATTTTAAATACCAAGTCTGAATCTTAATTAGAAATTAAAGTTTTTTAAATGACAATCAGCAGCAGAACATTAATTATATTGAAGAACTTTACCCATATTGCAATCATAAAACTAGAATTTTCTTTGCATTATCAGTTAATATTACAATTAATTTCTGAACAATGTTAACGGCCAGCCACAAACAAATTTTCATTGGTCAGCATCTACATTATTCACAATGTGCAGGAGCAAATCAAATCCAATTTAGTGAAACTCGATTGTGAATGATGGAAGGATAACGTGTAGAGCAGCAGCATTGAACACATGAACATTCGGTGGATTTTATAAGGTGCTACATGCTTATCCTGCAACATTCACATACTATAATGGTGCTTCCATCACGCAGTCTACAGATGGGCATTCTGCATTAGTCTTGCCTGAGACTGTCACTATCGACTAAATGAGCTTTGCACAATTGCCCGTTCACAAACGTCTAGTGCTGTCACCACATTAGTCCATTTTTCATTACTTTCTGCCTTGAATATTGCTCATCATTCTACTCTGGCCTCCTATCCAGTTGAATAATGTGCCTGAACCAAGTCTTACGCTCTGCAGCACGTTTAATTCCCTAAATTTGGTCATGTCTCCAGCTACATGTTGAAGACATTACATTGGCTTCCTACCCATCAGAGCATTGAGTATAATATGATCACTGAATGTCAGCTTGGCATTGCCCCAGACTATTTGCACGAGCTCTGTTGCTCCACAGGTATCCAAGGTCATCGCCCCCTCCATTCTGCACAGAATGGAGTGCTCTTAGTTCCATATGCACGAACTGCAACATGCAGAATCGAGCCTTTTCCGTGGTGGGCCCAGTGGTCTGGAATGGTAGTTACGTCTGCTTCTTCAGCTCTTACTGAAGCATTTTTTCTATTAAACCCAAATCCGCTGCATTGCTGTGCTAGAGTCAGGAGCACTTCTGAATAGCCCCCCTTAAAGAAGTGCCATTAAAATTCTGGAATGAAAAAACTAACAGTGAAAAGACCACTGATTGAAAGCTCATGATCCATTCGTAAGTAATATATTTTCAAATTTTATACATGGTAAAACTAAATCAAAGCATAATTAGAATACTGCTTGGAAAGGATACTGTGTAGCGACATTGCCTAAAAGATAAAGCCACATTTTTGGCACTGGAATCATCAGCAACGGTATTTCCAAAAGCTCTGTAAAAACAAACAATATACATGATATCAAAATATTGGGAATAAATTATTACCCATGGATGCATATGATCACAAAATCAAACTTCCTTCAACAGTAATAATAATCTATGCTTCTAAGTTTAAGTTAAACTGAAGAGTTTCTTTAAATAATGCTACTAATTAAATCACCTGATACCTTGAAGAGGTGACACAAAGATAACATACATACATACACATATTACATACATACACACAATGCACACATACATATATACATAGTTACATACATGTACCATATAAAAATATCATCCCTAACTTGAAATGATCATATAAAACATATCTCTCAGAAAGTAGCAATAAAAATTGGCATTTAATCTACCAGTATATTATTCATTTTAGAAGTAGGTAACTAAAATGGGTGATTGGGCCTTTTGAGTTGCTGGTCCACATGCCTGGACAGTTTAAAATGTGTAGCCTTGAGCAATTGCACTGACAGTCAACAGTATTTGTAAGGCATTCTAGAAGTAGCTTGCTACTGACGATGCTATAGAAAGAAAGTGTACATTATTACAATTACAGGTAGGCTCAATTGTAGTTAATGTCAATGCTAACCTGATTGATTGAACAGCAAAATGTGATTGTAAGTGTCCTTGTAGAGCAGCAGAAAAACTGGCAGAGGCAATGCATGCTAAAACCAAAGCAATAGAAAAACAATGCATTACACAAGAATATGAACTGAGTCTTGGCATTTCTTCAACTTTTACATACCGTACCTCACAAAAGTGACTCTGGCTAGTCTACAAGATGCTTGAGTTCTGCAGGATGCTTAAGTAAATTCTCACTTTTGGTTGACAGTTGACATGTATTCGGAGACCTATAGACTCCAGATTGCATCAACAACAAAGACTCCAAACACGTACAGTGTTCATTATTTGCTCTGCCAAAACCGGCATGCTTTGAATGAAGAAACTGACAGCCAACTTATCCAGAAGGATGCCGGTTTTTAAAAAGTTAAGAACTTAACTCCATTTAGAAACATTGCAAAGACCCAGTACCATATGGACTGACAGACCTAAGCACCTTGCTTAGGTCTGTCAGCTATGTCCAAATGGTACTGGGCTTTTTGCAAACCCTAATTATTGTCATTTTAGCTAAAAATGTATCACAGCTGAATCACAGACAGCAGCTGAAAAATTCGAGTGCCATGGAGAGGCTGAAATTAGGCAAGTGAGTATTGCCATTGAGCATCATTTCCAAGGTACAATGGTTGGCGAAAATAAACACCTGCATAGAAGTGCATACACAGCTCACGTTTTAACCATGGCAATAGTAGAAAGATATGAAATTGAGAAAAAGAAATCTGGAGATTTTCTAGAAACTTCCTCACATTATAGAACAACGCCTCAGCTGGATGCTTGCCATGTCTGGCGTAGACTGTCTCCTGATAAATACCCATTCGGGCTGACAAGAAAAGAGCAAATGTTAACAGTGCCAAACCTGAAAGAAAACAAAAGACAATAATTAGAGTGGCTGGGTTGATATTAAACTAACAGTCATAGAGAAGAAAATCCCAATCCTGTACTAAAAGAATTATTGTAAAACAACCGAATGTGCCGGACGTGCAGTCAGTTGGGTAAGCCAGTAACTGAAATATCTTGTCAAACTTGGTCTTATTAACTGTGCCACATAGTCACACATATCTGCATTTAAACACTGATCTCAAACATGATCATGGTTGTTACACATCTTAAATAAGATGAGCACTGCTCATTGAGCAGTGATCATCATTATTATATTTATTGGCAGAACAACAGATAGACACACCAATATCAGGTACATTGTATATGACAGAATTTCTGGTGGCTAAAGAATAAAGATGATCAGAGAAGAAATTAATACTAAGGTCATCTTGATGTTTACTGCACAGTGATTCGAGAACGTATCTTCTCCTGCCGACTGATTTCTATTTGGTCACTCCCACAAGTAGCCGGCCATTCGCCTGAGCCTAGCCAACCACTAAAACTAGCTAATATAATAATAGGTATAACCTGGTATATTTTTTATTCAACAAGTTGACAAAATGCACTTCAGTGCACATACATAACGGATAGCAGTTTAAAGCTGTTATTAATGATGACTGTCACTTACCGAACAACCAACGCATGTAGTCATAAAATAGAGCATCAACTTCTGCAGATGTAGCATCTTTTGCAGCAGACTTCTAGAAACATAATCATTTAAATATTGCAATAATTTTATCTGTACACAAACTTTCACAATTTGCGCAAAATACACAATGTTGCAACGATCTCTAACTATTTACAAAATGGTCATCTTGTTCATGAATGTCTATTAAACAAATGACTTTTCAGATGAGAAGAAAATAGATATGCTTTTGAGCAGCCTACTGAAAGGAAATGGAAAAATTCCTCCAGAAGAGCAGCATATAAGATAGTTTTGAATTGCTATCTAACTGTGGAACAGGTTTATATTTGCAAGATATTCCACACCTCCACGAGCAACAGACCACATAGGAATGGTTTTGGGATTACCGGATATTCAGCATTGGAAAATAAGCCATTCAGCTATTATGCCATGCCTTGTCAGATCACAACATGCAGTCAAAATTCAGACAATCACGTTTAACAACTGGAAGACTCAACCGCATTTATCAAACTGCCCCCATATTGTTCAATTATTAAAATCACGAACTCTCCAAAGAACTAAAATAAATTATCTTTTAGGTCCAACGATTGCCTACAAGAAAGCAAGCAAGGTCAAATTACCACTTCACCCGAAGAAGCGATTGTCGCTGTCGCTATGCCAACTGTTATCATCAGAACCGATATACATTTGGAGAGCTTGTACCTGCGCAGAAAATACAGCTCATCCATTTTAATTCAAAACCATTCTACATTATTTATTTATTTATTATTTATTTTACATGAAAACATATATGTAGAGATTCAAAATCCGCAAGAATATTCTATATAAATATATAACATCTAATAAAGTCTAATTAATAGAGTAAAATAAAACTGATCAGAACGACTGATAAAATCAGCATAAGAAAAAAAACAGAGTTTCAGAAATGATTATGTATAACATTTGGAGTATAATTATTTCATGTTAATAAGTAACAGTCGGTTGAATTTTGTAATTGACGTCAGAGTACCTATAGATACATTATTTCTATTGCAATCAATGCGAAATTGGTTAACTCAAGACAGACCTGTGCTTCAGTATAATCACTCCAAGAACCAGATTGGCAATTAGTGACCCCTACAACAGAATCACATTCAAGGAATTATCCAATGCCGATGTGCATGTACAGTTGTACACGCTAATTGATCTATTAATTGATAGATTGACTCAATTGTTGATTTATAGAATGAATGAGCAGCTATAAACATGAGTAACTTTTACAAGCTGATCGAATCAATAAATTCAGCAAAATTAGTTTCCTACCTACACTGCAACTTGCACTGAAATTAACAAAAAAATTAGCACAATGGAGTTTATCTGGTTAAACATGATAAGCAAGGGTCTTCTGATGGAGCTTGGTGCAGTGCTTCTTAATTTCAGCAGTTAAATTTGCATTTAATTTATTGATTTTCTATAATGATAAGAAGACATACATCCTAAAGGTTGTGCATCAATTGTTCATGGCAGGAGAGCACACTTTTCCAGTAAACACCCAATTGACCTGCACTGATAATTATCTGAACATTATCACATCTATCACAGCATTACAGCTGTGGAAAGGCAAAAAATATATGTCACTTACACAGATTGGTTGTAAAGATATCTTATTAAGTTGTAATCTTCTGTTGTGGTACTGGTTGTTCGATTGTTGCTAGCGATGAAAAGATTATAATGATCATAGCAATTAAAACATCAGCACATACAAATATGAAATAATAATAATAATATAGCCTACCGCTCTGAATATCATATGCAGCGGCATTGAGATGTTGAAATTAAGCGCGTAGTTGTTCGCCATGCTCGTCACAAAAAACAGTGTCACCATAACCGCATACGTCCTAGAAAGAAGAACAGCAGAAAAACAAAGCATAAACTTATGGCTTATAAAGTCAATGTTTTCTATAAACCATCACAAATCTCATTTCTATCACATCAGAGTAATATGTGACACAAGTTCAGTGGAGGCAGGTTGGACATAACTTCATTAAAATGGGGATGGCGTGCAAGTCCAGCTCATATTTTGTGCCTTCTTTAGTGCTGTGGATTATTTTGTTTAAATGCAAAATCTGCTGAACCAATTGCTAACAAGTTAAAGTTTATTGCTGCTTAGTGGACATATTTTTTCCGCTCTGTTGTGGACTGTTGTAAATGTTTGCTCATTGTCTTGGTCTATGTGGCTGTACTATGGTCGAGTCTGGGATCAAAGGACCATGTGAGACGTCTACAACTGGGTCATCCGTGGTGGCACTATGACCTACCGACCAACAGATGAATACCTGTTCAATGCTCACTCGGTGGTAGATGGAAAAGCCGGACACATGTTGACTTCCACCATTGTGGGAATGCTGGGCGGAAGTGAAACATGTGTTGCGAATTTTACCATCCATCTCTTCTCCCCCAATGTTGACATAAAGATTCTTAACATGATACCATCTGTCAATTATGCATTGTAAACTGCTGCTTTAACTCCACATATGTCCATGGTTGTGCAATTGGTGCTACTTCTAATTTTCAGCACATTGTTTTGCTTTGCCAATGACATTTCTGTCTTTGTTACATCTAACATATAGATTGGTGCAGGGAACACTTTCGTGAGACTACGCTTCTATTCATGACAGACACTGTACTAAAGAAAGATCCAAGCAACAACAAGAACCAGAACTATTACTTAATAACAGGAATAGGCCCAAGTTAACAATAAACAACTAGAACAAACTCAGAGCAAGTATAACGTACGAGATTGGAATCACAGGTGCTTTCGTTCCAAAGTGAGCAGTTGACACGAATCCTTCGAAGGCAATGAATAGAAACTGAGCAAGCGTTATGATGTTGCCACTGCTCGGACATTCCCTGTTTGCAAATTAAAAGAAACCACTCTGCAAACACATGCAACTAACTTGTAAATAATTTGAAAGGTTCCTAAGTTATCAAACTACAATTATAAATAGATAACAGCAGAAGACGACTTATCCACGTAACATTGCTATTTAAGACACAGCTTGAGAGCGCTGAGTGGCGCCATATAAATGTATCGTTACAATTACAGCACGACTCATTGCTACGAAACCCATGCTAAGCTGAAAGCCCAGAGGCCGTACAATCTTCGTCCTCGTCCTCACAGTTTTGAACTACCAATTAAGGATGAAAGAAATTTCATTTCTCGAGTACTTTACAGAAACTCGACCATTGCCTCTTTTTCTGACTTCTACCCAGTTGATTGAATTGTTATGTTTTTCTTAATCATTTTTTTTATCTGTAACTGGCTGCAGTGTGTCAGCGAGATTCTCAATAAAAACGAATATCTATTAAGTAAAATGGCCAGGTTAATAAAATTATAAATGAGGGGGAAATATGCAGTATATAACGAGTAAATAGAAAGTTCAAAACTGTAGAAACCTACGCTTCATAAAGTGATTAGGCGATTTTGCAGTTAGACAATGATTTGCGTTTCGCACTTTGGTCTCATTAATTTTGAAAGAATCCGAAAGAAAGCTCATGACATGAAGGGCTGTTTCTGCCGACAGAATATCAAACATTTAATCTTCACCCTATAAAGCTGTTTTCATGAACTTTTCTATTGCTGCAATTCAACAAAATGTCCTATATACTTACTTAGAACATGTGCTAATTTCTTAATTACCAACTTGCTGAGCACGCTGCATTATGGGATGCGGTTGATCACATTACTCTATTTTAGCGATTTCTTGGGCTGTCCTACTGTTCACATGGACAGGCATTCAGCCTTTGGGACCACACAAGCTATTAAGATGCATTAAAGCACTACAACTTTGAAAAATTACAGGTTTATGCCATTTATGTTGCAAAGTTCCAAGAATGTGAACGAAAATAGATGAAAGAGTTGCAAAGCGAAAGAAGATTTTTCAGTTATCTTCGAGACAAAACAAATTAATGCAGACCATCACTTTCAATACAGTCATAGATCTAACAAGTGTCACTTACTTAATCAGAAGCTCCAAGAAGACAACATTACTACAGCAGCCGATGAACACAAGACTTATGGGCAGAATCGGATGCATGTCTGCGTCAATATTCCTTCGATTTTCTAAACAAATATCCCGTTATATTAACATAACTTGTTTTTGGGCAAAGTCTGCAAGAACAAAACAAAAACGCTCTCCCTAAAGTTCAAAGATCACCAGATGCCACCATACGCACGCGTAATCACGTGTGCCTGGTGTGGTTCGCACACCGTGCAAGTGTCAAGTCACGACACCAATCCATTCATCTATAAATGCGGTAAAAAAAATTATATTTAATTCCCATTCTACTTTAAAACGACACCATGTGGAATACCAAATGCGACTTGACATTATCATGCTTATATTATAGTCAACATTAAGCGGTACATTTGTATAATATTTATTTTGGTCTTACAAACCGGAAGTCTGATTCGCCTTAGAGCAAGTTCCTTGGTTACTACTTTGCATAGTGATTTGGGTGAGCAGTGGGAACGCCAACTGTGAGCAGTGGGAACGCCAACTGTGAGCAGTGGGAACGCTGATGAAGTTTTTTTGGGAACTCCGTGTATTCAGGGTTCCATGCATGGTGAGCAGTGGAAATGCATGCAGAGAAATTCGAGAGTAGTGCTAGTTGGAACGCCGTTCCCACGCGTGTCCGCCCTGCTTCTGCTTCTGGCCATCAGCAGCATTCATAAAACTCCGATTCCTCAGTCAAGGAAGGACGACATCTACAATTTTTAATCACTGTCACAGAAAATTGTGATATTTCTGTTCTTTCTGTTTCAAAGTTCTTGAGCTTTCTGAAATTGTTAATAATTATTATTGCCTTTTGAGCAGACGCATTATCATAGCTTTTCTACCAATCCTTGTTTTCTACATGCCTAGAATATAATGACAAATTCATTAATAATTTTTTAATGGGATGTGGGAAATAGAGAATGGAGCATGAAAACGACTAAGACTCAAAGATATTTAGGCCTACACTAAATAACAAATTCGCCAAGTAACCCATAAAGCTTTGCGATCTCTTCGCTAGTCTATGATTTCTATTAAAGGAAGTGAGTTTGTGTACAAGTTCAAAAATAATTTCTTATGTAATAGAATCATAATATAATTGTTAGCTTCCATAATTATTAGTAAATATACATGTGTTTCGTGTTGATCATATTTATGCAACGGTTAGCTAGTGAAGCGCTAGGATTTTTGCGATGGTTGAAACTGAACAAACTTAGTTTTATTACATAGTTTAGTTTTGACCACACCCCACCCCCATATTGACGGGACTGTATTAAAGCTTGCCAATCGCTCTATACGATACATCTCCTTATTGCCCATTGTCTCTCGGGGACGCGCCTATATAATGTGGTTTGGGCCACCTCGTTGGCACACCTCTATGTTTCTCATGCATTGCCTGGGCTGCAAATGCTGCTCAGTGCGTGTGTATTAATGCAATAATACGGAATTTGAGTGAATGCATAATTGTAAAACTGAAATCTCTTCTCTCATTGTCAAGTAATAAGCTAGGTGCAAACTAATGACTATTGAAGTAGGTATGTAGTTAGTGTTTTCTTCATCTTCACAAAATTTGTCAGAAGCTTAGGCGGGCCACTTAAAATCAGTCCATGGACAGCACTGATATATATATATATATATATATATATATATATATATACACTGTGTCCGGATGAAAAGTAGTACACAACTAAAAGTGTCATAACCCGGTCAAAACTTTTAGGATTTGTCTGAAATTTTTAATACAGCAACAGTGACCATATGTACACGAGATTCCAAAGTCGTTTGCAAATATTCGCGAGTTTGCCAAATTTATGAGCGTTTACGATGGAGCACTGAAAAATTAAAGTTTCCAACATGGGCCCTCACATAAGAGAGTGAAGTTCGGCTACAGTTGGTGTTCAAAATGTCCTCCTCGTTGACGGACACACGACCGCAGACGTAGACGCTACTGTTTGATGGTCCGGTCGATGATCACTTGGTCAAACATCCGCCACTCTTCAATCAGACGCGCCCTACGGTTATCGATGTCATGAATACGCGTGAACGAAAAATGCGCCCCTCCAGTAAATGCACCTGGTACTCCGGATCGGGGTCTGGACTGCTGGGCGGCCACAGCTACGGGTTATGAAGCCGACTGTATCCCTGGACAACTACTACGTCTACGGTCGTGTGTTCGTGAACAAGAAGGACATTTTGAACACCGGATATAGCTGAATTTCACTTCTTTTCAGGTTTTCCATGTTGGAAAGTTCAATTTGTTGGTGCTGCATTTTAAACGCTCATAAATTTGACAAACTCACGAATATTTCTAATCGGCTTTAGGATCTCGTGTATATATGGTCACTGTTGCTGTATTAAAAATTTCAGACAAATCCTAAAAGTTTTGACCGGGTTATGACACTTTTAGTTGTGTACTACTTTTCATCCGGACACAGTGTATATATATATATATGACCCATCTGACTAAAGCCAGACGCATGTCGCGACACATACTTCTGAGATAATGACCAAAATGTGATAAAAACAACAAAAATTCAATTTTTGGTTTTTGACAGAAAATGATAAATAAATATGTTTTAAGCACATTAAAAAACGATTTGTGAAAAAATCTTATTTTTAATGATATTTTTGAATGATTTTGAAGTTTTTATTTAAATAATTCAATGACTTTCGGGAAATTTTTCACTTTCCTGCCGTTAATTGCCATATACAGCATAAAATAGCATAACAAATGAGACATGAGTGAAAATCCCAGACTTCCTTCTAGCCTATTTATGCAATCCATTTATTTGACACAAATTTAATTCAATTCTAAACATGGTTCATAAAGAATTTTGCATTTCGAAGTTATAGGAAACTTTAAATGCATTTTACTCAGAATTGCAATTTGAACGGTTGAACCATATTTTTACTCATAGCTTTAGAGAGGAACTTGATAGAGCAATAAGATTTGTAGCATTTTAAAGAAGAGACTTCATTCTTTTAAAGGATGTGTGACACTCAATTTGTGCAAATCTGACATGTGCCTGGTTTTGGTAAAATAGGTCATGTATAATTATATACAAAATTTCTACAATGTAATTTGTATATTATAATTTTTGTTTAGAATGTATCTGAATCGACATAAGAAAATTCACTTGAATGATGCTCAGTGCCTGGAATTTAGCAGTTCAGAGGAAGGTTCAAGATCCCTACGTATACCAATGGAAGTTGGAAAGTCACATGCGTCCGGTCACTTACAGCCAAGAGAACGTTTGAAGCGAAGAATTTCTCATCAGGACGTACAGTCTTATCAGCCGCCAGCTGCTAGTGGATCCGCTGCTGATCTTATTCAATCTTCCAATCCTGATGAGTGCCAAGTTTCACAGATGGCAGCAAAAACTTTGCTTGATTTTGAATCGTCGAATAACTCTGTGTCTGCTAACAGTGATAAGAAATTTCCACACGCTTCATACCTGTCAACGAGTAATGGTGAAGAATTTGAACTGTTCTCTGAAATGTCAGCTAGAAATGAAAAATTCCAGCCATCACGTTACCTGTCACAAGGAATTGATGAAGGATTTGAACTGGCATCTCACCTGCCAGTGAAAAATGAAGGATTTCAACCGGCCTCTTACCTGTTGAATAAAAACGATGAAGGATTTCAACCGGCCTCTTACCTGTTGAATAAAAACGATGAAGGATTTCAATCAGCCTCTCATCTGATGTCGAAAGCTGTCAGTTGCTTTCCAAGTGGCAACTCCGGTTTGTGTGGAGGGGATTTTATTTCAGCAAGACAGTTAATGAATCCTCTGCATCATCTTAATGATGACAGTTCTATCAAAGCTGAAGCTTCAAGGGATGTATGGAAACGACACCATTCAAGTCCTGAAATGTTGAGAAACAGGACTTCATCGCAGTCTTTGAATGAGGGCTTACCACTGGGGAATAAGAGACCTAGAGTAAAAGAATGCCAGAAAAATAACCTAGACAGGTATTTCAAGCGTACTCCTGTTATTTCTTGCCCACCCTCCGACAATGAATTGCCACTATTTGGATCCAGAGAAACCATTGACTGTACGAGTGAAACATACTTAGTTGCTGCAGAATCAACTTGTGAAGAACAGAGACTTCTAGCTGATGCAAGAGTGTCTCAGAATTCTCTCACTAAGTCCTCCGTACTGTGGTCTCCAATCCAAAAGGTTCCTGGTTCAGACACGATTTATTACAGTCCAAGCACAGGCCAATATAAGAAGTTGTTCAGTGGAGAAAAGGCGGAGTGCAGCTCAGTAAGAAAATCTCTTTGGAGGAGTGAGCCTGACTGTGAACAACTGTTTACGAAAGAGACACATCAATCGACAGGCATCAGAAAGAAATTTAAATTTGAAACAAAGACTGCCTCAAACATTTCGACCATTAGAAACAAACTGCAAACTTCAGGAGAGGAAACATTGACGCTAAAAAAACACGACGACGATATACCTGGTAATAAGTATGGGCTTTTTGGATGCAGTGAGAGTGACTTGATGGAATTAGGCAGTGATACTGACTTTGAGGATGAGAATGCAGCCGAGAAAGTGAATTATTTTCCATATTTACCAAAGGAAATTGTGGAAAATATTCTGTGTCGACTTCCGTTTATGGATTTGCATCTAAATGTCAACAGAGTGTGCAAAGCATGGAATGATGTCATTAGTTCATCACAGGTAAGTTGTTTCATAAGGGTGGGTATTTTGAGTAATTTTTAACATTGGCCATTGACAGAAGAGGATTCTGCTAAAAACGGAATTACATATATGCTGAAGTTCTTAATATACTGGTCTGTAAAATTGGGCAATGGGCATTGATCTTTAGAATCACAATCACTGAGCACTGAACAATTTTTTTTGATTTTCACATAATTTTATTTCTGATGAATTTTCTGAATGTCTTTCAAGACATTGTTTGTGCAAAAGTTCTTGCTAATATGTCCATGTCTTTTCTGAAGTCGTTCTGGCCAAGACCAGAAGAATTGAGCAAACAGACAGCTTATGGCAGTGGTCCCCAACCTTTTTTGACTGTCGGGCCACTTTTTCTAAGTTGGAGGACACGAGGGCCAATTTTTCTTATTCGAAGGACATTAGGGGCCACAAGGCTAAAATTTAATTAACTAAAGGCGTATAAAATTGTTATAATATAATTGAATCAAAATAGAATGTTTGAGGCGATTTATTAACGTCCAAATAAAATAATTTGTAATAGAAAAGAATTGCATATTCTATCATGTCCAAATTGTCAATTTTTACATATATTTTTCTTAATTCATTGAGATGCCGGGGGCCATTTTTGTAGGCCAGGCGGGCCACTTTTGGCCCGCGGGCCACGGGTTGGGAACCGCTGGCTTATGGTATTCTGCATTGAAAATGAAGCTTATGGTACTCTGCATTGGATGAAGGCTCTATTTTGAATTAAAAGGTATCATGTTGTGATTTCATTAAGTCCAAATGCATACACTATTTTCTTTGCTCGATGTAGTCTCTTGAATGTTTTGGTAAATGTGTGAGTTACAGTTATACATGAAACTGTTTCTGCTGATCTGATTAACAGTTTATGCCATGGAAGAAGACATACCACCATCTTTTGAAGGGAGATACAGTATCCATACAAATGATGGAAGACCTGATGAAAACACAAGAAATGTTCCTCTTGGAAGCTTACTTACCTTCTCTTATCAGGTACCAATGTTCATTTTGACATGTCAATAACTATTTTACTTAACCATGCTTTTGAACATTTTTGTTGTTGCATTGTTCATTTATTTATTTATTAATTCATGTATGTATTATGATTTAGATTTCTTATATAGACTTTGTTAATGAATAGCATTTGATTCTCAATGATAAAGGCATCCATGCCAGAGGGTAGTTTTATGTGTATGATGATAGTTATTTAATTCATTGATGCTGAACATATTGTTAAATTTATCATAGTTTAATTTAAGTAAGAGCCATTGTTTGAGTTTCAAAGACCTGCTGACCGATAATTAACTTATTAATTACCGTATTTTCGCGAATATAACACGCACACGGGTATAACACGCACCCGAATATAACACGCTACTTTTTGCGATTTGAGTAAAAGTTGAATTGTATAACACGCACCCGACTATAAGACGCATTTTCGTGCCTTCATTCCGCTCTAGTACTCAAACGTGCACGCTAACGTTAATGTTACTCTAGCATTATATAATTTATGACTGCATAGAGTCGTAACTGATTCAATTATACACAAATTAAAATCATGTATTTGACAAACAAATCGTTTTGCTAAAATTAACATTTCAATAAAGTCAATCATATATAATTTCCTATATAAATATAAAAACTTGTAAGTGGAAATTACCGTGTTCCTGGTTCTTTAGCTTACTTGCTGCTCCACAAGGTAAGGTCATCGTCGTTTAAGGATTGTAGCATCAGTGCAGTGAATAAGAATGAGTAGTCTTCATAAAAACCGGTTAAGTGTATTTTGGCGAATTTCGGTATGCGCTCATTGTAGCATTATTTTTATATCAAACGAATATAATTGAAGTTATATTGATGCAAAAATTATTTTAATCAATATCATATCCTTCATTAACAAGCTTAAACTATCGTACTATGGGGTAATGACGGGCGTAGGCTACACTTAGCAGCTTAGTACCAGCGTAAGCTGCTCTTATAATGACGGTCTTAACCTAGGAAATAAAATATATATCAGATTTTACGTAATTTAGACCAAGATAATATAAGTAGGCACATATATAAGTGGAAGATATATTTAAAATCTGAACCTACGCGCGTTATTTAACAATGAAAACGGACGTTTTCACGCACATGTAACTGATCCAATATGGCCGCTAACGCGTTGGGATGGATTTGCTAATAAATTTGCGATTTCCTTGTAGAATTAGGTTTAAATGGTGACAGTTTCGACAAATCTGGCCCTTAATAATTGTTTGATATAGCAAGTGACGAAAATAAACTATGTTTGTCCAAAGGAAATCCTGATTTTGACACGAGTTCTCAAAGGGCATTCGCCGCAATTGGCATCTGTTGCTAAACGGAAAGCGGGATTACAATATTTGATATCTGGCAAGCAAGTCTGGAAAATTGAACTTAATTTTTGATGCCATTGACAATATTTATATTTGTGATATGGAAGAGGCAGCGGAGGACACTGAAAAGGAAGTTTACCTGGGCTGTTTAAAAATCGCAAAATTATGCGCTATATAATTAAAACACCTAATTTTCTTAGCCTCATACCTAGCGAATAGCAAGCGATAATACAAAATACTGCCTGTGTAAATTTATTTACTGCTTTATTGAAAACAACAGACAATTGCAATTTATTTATAGTAATATTTAACTTTTGTATTTAAGGTCAAATCATAATTTGTTAAACTTTAAATTGTAACTTTCTGCGTCTCTGATATTTCTATGATAAATTAAATTAAATTAATAATAACAAACGAACTGAACTCGGACTTTATGTCCTGTCGATTTTGTTGACGTCCATGTCTCCGAATTGTAAGAAAACAACTTTTACAGTAGTTTTTGACCATGACCTGAAAATAATCTGGCAAAAAATTTGACTATGTAAAAAATAATTTGTATAACACGCCCCCGAATATACCACGCGGGTAGGGTGCGTGGTTTGTAAAACTTTGTATAACCCGCGTGTTATATTCGCGAAAATACGGTAACTTATCTAAGCCATTGTTCATATGCATAGTATGGCAGTTTTATTCATGAGTATATTTGAATAATAACATAATATTGATGGATTGTGATATTTTGCTAAGATTTCTTGTCAATGTTAGGTGCATGAAGCAGTTCAAACCAGCAACAGCCAGAGGTGGGATGGATGACTTGCTGAGAAGACACCCAAAGTATGACCTGGCAAAGGACTTGCTGTTGGAAAGATTCAAGGACTGCATGATGAGTAATCAAGTATGGCAGGATTTCCAGATACTTTGAACAAATTGTATTTCCTTCCTCCGCCCCTTTCAATCCCACCATCTGCATTATTCTTTCTGTATATAGGTTAAACAGAATCGGGGACAGTATACAGCCCTGCCTCCCCCTTTCCGATTTTGAATTTCTTAGTGTCTCCATATTCCGTCCTGATTATTGCTTCTTGATTCTTGTATAAACTCTTTAGTAGCAAGATGAGATGCCTTGATATTCCCATCTCTTCCAGGGTGTTCCACATCAGAGAGTGGTTAATGCAATCAAAGGCTTTACTGTAGGCTATGAAGCACATATGAACCTGCTGTCCAAATTCCCGTTGTCTTTCCATCAACCATCTCATATTTGCGATATGATTTTGTGTTCCCCTCGCCTTCCTGAAGCCCGCCTGATTACCGGGAGCTCACTTTCCATTGTGCTCTCCATCTTTTTGTGTTTTTATTATGCGTTACTACTATATCATATAGCCAGTATTACTATATGTTTTTAAAAACTATATTTTACTGTTTCGTTTTTAGTGTTTTGCAATGTTGTTAGTTTGTTATATTGTACTTGACATGATGTTTGGGCTAATGTGGGCCTGAGTGCATTATTACCATCCATTGGCCCTTCTAACGGCCCAGCAGTCCACCATGCACATATTTATAACTGCAGGCCCTTGAGAGCTGCAGGCCTTGGTGTTGCAGTATCCTTAGCAAGGCTTAGCACCCACCGAAATGCAGACCTGCTTGAGTGTGACGGTGTTAGTGTTATGCCTGTAAATGTTTTTGAAAGTAAAAATTGAAGGCTAAAATATTTGAATATCTTTATCTTAGGTTCCCAATCCATGGTGCATTATTGCGACGATTGTCATCCTTTCGCAATCCGTGGATGACATTCAGGAGATAATTCGCTGTTTGTTGGGTGGACAGTCGCAGTGCATGGCTTCGGAACTTCTCGATGGCCTCTACCATATCGCTTCATACCTCCATCGATTTAAGTCACTTCGCTTGGATGATGTCTGGACTGGGTATGTTGCTTCCATGCTCCTGAGCTTTCTCTAACCTGACATATGTAGTCCGCGTTAGCTACATCGGTAAGAGAGCTGGCGGCCGCGCTTCTGTGGAAGAGAGCGTGCGGGCTGCCGTTCGATTCCCGAAAGTGGCTTTTTCAGATATTCAAAATCTCGGGCTAGCACGGTCCGTCCACGGGGACCTAAATGGCGTGGGGTCCATTCAAACGGGCGAGCGGTGGTGAAGGATCTTACCCTCAGGGTCGAGGCCATAACACAGCCGCTATATAAAAATCTGATTACATTTGCATACATTTACATTTTTACATATTTAGCTTAGTTTGCTAGTCATAGGTTTGGCAAGCAGACCAGATGCAGATGCAGTTTTTTAGATGTACTTATGTCTATTTATTAAGGGAATTTATGTTGCATCTCTACAATAATCAATTGTGCTCTCTGCACTCTCATAAATGATGCTTGATGTCATTAAGAACAGTAATATATTTATACAAGACTGCATAATACTAGAAGAATCACTAGTGGTGTGCCCAAGTTGACAAAAGCTTTACGTTCATCAAAGTCTTTGGAACAAGCTGCATCATTTATGTAGGAGTGATGACAGATGTTCATGCCCACAACTCAGTATTGCACCACCAAGCAGTCTTGCATTAATAGAAGACGACACCACGTGCCCAACTATCAACCAAGGCACATTGAGCAGGCATTTGTCATTTGATGGTCAGTGGATTAACCCTTTAAAGACCACTTTTTTCACCTATTCCTTTGTGGCCACACAATTTTTTTTGGGTGGGGGGGGATTTTTGAGGTACCAAAAGTTACCCCAAACAGTACCTCTCAGAAATTTACATATTTTCATGTCCAGGACAATCTACAACAGTTTTCTACAACCTACAACGAAAATTTTCAGTGGCAACGTTTGTTGTGTTAGCACAAAAAAAGTGCAGAAATTGTTTCCAAACAGAATTATAGAAGAATTAAAGAAAACGGTGTTTAAATGTAAAAACATGTAAACTTATGATATCTCTATTAGTTTTCGACACATAGACATTTGTAAATACCATTCTTTATTATTTTATCTCTTCTTTCAATCCATACATACAGATTTTAGAAAAAAAAACATTTTCGGAGGCACCCAAAGTTACCTTAAACTGCATCCCAAAAACTTGTATATATTCTCGTATTCAAGTTAAAACATTTTCAGTGACAATATATGTTGTTTGATACTAAAATTTAATTGGAGATTTGGTTCCTAAATTATATTCTCCTTTGTTGTATTGCAACTATGCAAAGGTAGCATTAAAAAAGTTCTTGTACAGCATATTGTGTGATTCACAAATACAGCATTTTGTGATTCACAAATACCTGTTAATGTTTCCATAATCCTTTTAAAAGTGATTATTTGTCTTTAAATATTGCACCAAGATATTTGCTGGAATTTGTCATATCAGATTCCGATGTGAAGCAGACAGGTTTGAGTAATTTTATTTTTGAACTCAATAGTACGTTGATCTTGTTCATTGGATTGGCTGTGAATGTTGCGTTTTAAGGATGCACTATCGACTCTACTACGCTCTCTATCTGTACGAGAATGACTCTGTGTCAACCGTTGGTCAACTGAGTGAACTGAAGAACCAACCTGGTCAACAGTCCATCTACCGATACAGGTACTTTTAGCCAAATCTCGCCTGCATTTTTAGTATGACTTAATGTTGTCACCTTTCAACAGCCACATGTGGGAAACAATGTACATTTTAAACAATAGCCAGGCATGGTAAGTTGGCTCTCGACCACTCTGCTGGTTCTTTCTATCGTCTACTCGGCTGGTTCTTTCTATCGTCTACTCTGCTGGCTCTTTCTATCGTCTACTCTGCTGGCTCTTTCTATCGTCTACTCTGCTGGCTCTTTCTATCGTCTACTCTGCTGGCTCTTTCTATCGTCTACTCGGCTGGTTCTTTCTATCGTCTACTCTGCTGGCTCTTTCTATCGTCTACTCGGCTGGTTCTTTCTATCGTCTACTCTGCTGGTTCTTTCTATCGTCTACTCTGCTGGCTCTTTCTATCGTCTACTCGGCTGGTTCTTTCTATCGTCTACTCTGCTGGCTCTTTCTATCGTCTACTCTGCTGGTTCTTTCTATCGTCTACTCTGCTGGCTCTTTCTATCGTCTACTCTGCTGGCTCTTTCTATCGTCTACTCGGCTGGTTCTTTCTATCGTCTACTCTGCTGGCTCTTTCTATCGTCTACTCTGCTGGCTCTTTCTATCGTCTACTCTGCTGGCTCTTTCTATCGTCTACTCTGCTGGCTATTTCTATCGTCTACTCTGCTGGCTCTTTCTATCGTCTACTCGGCTGGTTCTTTCTATCGTCTGCTGGCTCTTTCTATCGTCTACTCGGCTGGTTCTTTCTATCGTCTACTCTGCTGGCTCTTTCTATCGTCTACTCTGCTGGTTCTTTCTATCGTCTACTCGGCTGGTTCTTTCTATCGTCTACTCTGCTGGCTCTTTCTATCGTCTACTCTGCTGGCTCTTTCTATCGTCTACTCTGCTGGCTCTTTCTATCGTCTACTCTGCTGGCTCTTTCTATCGTCTACTCGGCTGGCTCTTTCTATCGTCTACTCTGCTGGCTCTTTCTATCGTCTACTCTGCTGGCTCTTTCTATCGTCTACTCTGCTGGCTCTTTCTATCGTCTACTCTGCTGGCTCTTTCTATCGTCTACTCTGCTGGCTCTTTCTATCGTCTACTCTGCTGGTTCTTTCTATCGTCTACTCTGCTGGCTCTTTCTATCGTCTACTCTGCTGGCTCTTTCTATCGTCTACTCTGCTGGCTATTTCTATCGTCTACTCGGCTGGCTCTTTCTATCGTCTACTCTGCTGGCTCTTTCTATCGTCTACTCTGCTGGCTCTTTCTATCGTCTACTCGGCTGGCTCTTTCTATCGTCTACTCTGCTGGCTCTTTCTATCGTCTACTCTGCTGGCTCTTTCTATCGTCTACTCTGCTGGCTCTTTCTATCGTCTACTCTGCTGGCTCTTTCTATCGTCTACTCTGCTGGCTCTTTCTATCGTCTACTCTGCTGGCTCTTTCTATCGTCTACTCTGCTGGCTCTTTCTATCGTCTACTCGGCTGGCTCTTTCTATCGTCTACTCTGCTGGCTCTTTCTATCGTCTACTCTGCTGGCTCTTTCTATTGTCTTCTCAATACTTTTCTTTTCGACCAGGCCTCAGTTGGAAGCGCCTCTGAGTAGAGATCTTGAAAGGACACTATAAATCTATGTGATGATTGATTGGTCATTTGTTGGTCATTGGCTGAGAGGAACAATGGACATGACACTCTATAGTCTGATTAAAGCCACTTTTGTTCTATTATTTGTATGCTATTCGTTTATTCATTCATTCTAGTATTGCATCTTGACAGTGAATCGTGTTTGTTCTGTAGCTTTGTGCTTGATATCTCGCAAACTGATGTAACTGAATTTTGTTGCTTGTTGTATTGATAGCTTAGTATTTGGTTCATTAGAATCGATTGACATTGATTGTGTGTTGCAGTTTTGATCAATTGAGCTGAGTTGTTTGAATTTTTTGTTTCAAACGAATTTATCTGTATTGTAATTTTTCAGTTTGAGCGACACCAATCTTCGTCTGACTCATGAGCAAATGAGAATTTGCAACCATCATATCAGTCCTGGTCAAATTATCAAGATTGTGGCTTTTGCTGGTTAGTCAGAATTATTATTTCATTAATAACTATGCGAACTAACTAGCCAGCAGAGAGGGACATGGAGTGATAGTTATGGGCTGAATTGTGTGTGTATGAAAGTTCAGAGCATGAAAGTGTGGCATCTTATTGTGAGTTTGACAGCGCCAAACTTTCTGATATGTATTGTGTGAGTTTGTCGAAGAGATAGTGAGAGGAAGAGAGAAGGAGGGAATGGTAGGTTTTTTTCTGCAACATAATCATATATATAATTCACGAAACTAAGTTAACTTTGTTCTCTCATTCCTATGATATGATGTTAAGAGCTTTCCCGTTCTGCACATTGCACTGAGATCAAAGACAGCTCTGTTTTGAGTCTAAGTTTACATACTTCTCAAGTCATGTGCAGTCAATTCCCCCTACCATGTTGCTTCCCTCATATATGTCGTGGAAAATGTGTCCTAATAGAAGAAAACTGATGTATATAGAAAGCTCGGCTAGATTTATGAATTTACTTTGAGTCAATGTCTTACAAGTTTGTTGAATCAGATTAAATTCAGTTGTTTTAGATTAGGTTTGATTTTCACAGGCACTGGGAAAACGACCACCTTGATTCAGTATACGAAAATGCGGCCTAGCACAAAGTTCTTGCTTGTAGTCTACAACAGGTAAGATCTCAATTAGCAACAGGTGGTGGTGATTGTTTCTACTTTGTGAACATATGATGGATGGTTATGATTTATATTGGACTTTCTCCAGTTAGTCTCCAAAGCTTTATTGCCGTATACATGTTATTACCGTGTGTATGAGCATGTGCAAAATAGGAACTTTAAAAATTACACATACTCATTGTTATATCGATAAATGATTGATTCTATTTGTTAAGTTATTGCTGATAAAGGGTATTATAAGTTAAATTAAACGAAAATTGTTTTAAACGGAAAACTGATTTAGAAAAGCTGATCAGCCTGAGTTAGCTGGTTAACTAGTTTCACGTCTGGTACGTAACTAGTATATGGGTGAAGTGGATATGCGTGAATGGATACCAGTAGATGACCAAGAACTATTGCTGTCAAAAGGCTTCAATTAGTGAAGAAACCTCGAAGCTAATAATTTTAAAAAAACTGTCAAATATTGGAAATTAAGAAACATTGGGGGAGGCTAACAACCTTGGTGAACCAGTCAGTTTTGTTTTTTAATTAAGGGCTGAAAAATAAACATCTTATCTTGCAGATCAGTTTGTGATCACTCCAAAACTCGGTTTCCACCAAATGTTGACTGCTACACAGGACACAGTTTGGCTTTCAGAGAAGTCGGAAGACGGTGAGTTTTATTGTTGCTTTGTGATTTCAATTTACATTCAGTATTCACTCGACTACAGAAGTCTGATACTGCCCTTAGAACAATGGAATACAATCCACCACATTTCTTACGATCTTGCCTTTCAGTGACAAGAACGGGGCTGACCTAAAGATTGTTCTTTATCTAGAGAGTTCATTAGTAAGGTGGAGTTCATGTGAGTCTTGCATGCAGGGTTGAAGAACATCTTTGAATATTGATGTTTAGTGCCTCTTTAAAACCTGTGGTTCGCTAGCACTGGAGTATATTAACAATGATGAATTGATCATTGCATGCAGGCTGGCCATCTACACAGGGAGTTGCTCAAAATACTATCCTAAAGTTATTCTTCAACTGTCACTTCAGATGTTGTATTGTTGTTTCAGCTAGATTCTCATTCATTCATTATTCATTCATTAGGTGCATTTATATAGTACCTTTTCAAGGAGGCTACTTAGAGGCGCTCCCAACCTCAGCTACGCCAAATAAAACTGTCTCAAGATGAGAGAGCCTGAGAAGGATTTTTACAAAGAGAGCAGAGGATCATAGGAAGACCATTCCAGGTTGAGGGTCCTACCACCGAGAAAGCATGGTTCTGCATAATGGAAGTATGAGCAAAAGGTACTGAGAGCAGACTTTGTTTATTTGCTCAGGGTTTTGTTGATTCATTACATTTAGTCAACCTTATAATCTTTTTCTTTGTCCTTTACTGTGTTTGAATCCTTCTCAAAGTCATAATGTTTTTTCTAGAGCCTTCTCTGTATTACATTCTTCCCTCTTGCATTCTACCTTTTGTTTTCTACCAAATGCTTTTGGACGTTTTTTAATTCTGAACTTGTCAAAGCACAGATTCGATTTATTTCTCAAATCTCAGAGATGAAGTCTGATATCCTGATGTATTTAAAGTGCATTTCTACTGCTTTGTTCTAAGACAATTTTGGAATCTTGGTTCGGATGGTGTTTGAATTTCAGGTATGGAGCTGCCAAAAAATTGGGTTCTAATGTAAAAGTGAGCGACATTTTGAGCCTGCTGCAAAAACGAAAAGGCGAAAATCTTTATGTTCAGGCGAAGTTTGTTGTGGACACACTGAATGCGTTTATGGCATCTGCCGACTCCTACATCACTACAGCCCACGTACCAAGAACAATTATGCAGGAAGATGGAAGGATGCATAGTGTGGACCATTCAGTTCAAATGGTAACGACAGATAAGATCTTAGATGCCTCTAATCTGCTTCTTCTGGTTCCATGCCCTGAGTTCAAATGTCCTATGATGTCACACCTGTAATCTGTTCTACAGAAATTAAAGATGTTACTATGCACCGAGTTCTGTTCTAAGATGTGATGGTTTCAAACAACAGCTGCAAACAACAATAATTATTATATTGCCTAACAAGCACTGACTCATTAGCAGCCTCCTATAAAATTGACTCTTGATTCAAGTTTGTTGTGATCATAGCTGGGACCCTCTGAAGTTTCATGTTTAGTTTGGCAGAAGTTTCAGGTTGCTGTTTTTATCTCTGCCCATTAAATTTTGTCACAGATCAAATTCAAATTCGTTTCCTTCGATAAGCAGCCCAAAACTTTCTATTTCTCCTTGGCTTTCAAGCACATGATGTCTAGCTGCATCTTCTCCTGGCTACTGGTTTTCCGTACCTTAGACTCAGATTTCGGTATGACTCTGCACGCATTGCAAATTTATTTCATAGTAATCAATGATTAATCAAAGATTTAATGTGCATAAATGACAGCAATAATGAATTTCAGAATGATTTGCAATTTCCATAGTGTTCTCTATAACTTCAGTGCATGCATGGCATTCATTCATTTATATAGCGCCTCTTCAAGGAAACTACTCAGAGGCGCTCCCGACTCCAGCACGGCCAAATAGAACAGTTTTTAAGTGCTTATGGAATGTTGATAGGTATTAATTATTGCTTGATGGATGGTGTGTTTCAGAAATTAGCAGAGGATGCAGAAAACGTTTGGAACAAGATGACAAATTTGGCAGATAAATCAATTAGGCTTCCACATGATGGATATCTGAAGTTGTGGCAGTTGCAAAAGCCAAAAATAAAGAAATACGATGTGATTCTCATAGATGAAGCACAGGATCTCACACCAAGTAAGGAAGTTTTTACATCTTTAAAGCTATGCTACGTTTATAATGTTCTGCTTCTCTTCCCCGATATTAACTTAATATCGGTTCAACTCTGGTCAGACTCTATTATGGTGAATTGCATGTCAGAGAGCAGTAATATTGTCTTGTAAGGGTCTTTGTAAATGTTTCTTGTTTAAAAAATGTATTTATTGATTTTCAGTATATATGTCACGATAAGTGGTTTTCACATACTATGTTTGAATAACAAGCTCAAAGAAAAGTATTTTGGAATGATGTTTGTCTTGTATAATTTTTTCGGTCTTTCAGTTTCGTTGTTTGTGTGTCTGTGATATGCTTTTACAAATGTGCTTGCTCATTTTTTGCAGCTGTAGCAGATATCTTTCTCAGTCAGTCACAGTCAAAGATTTTGGTTGGTGACCCACATCAGCAGATTTACTCGTTTCGAGGTGCTGTCAATGCAATGGATCTCGTCACACCAACGCAAACTTTCTACCTGACACAGGTAACAACGTAGTAGAGGTGCATTCAAGGGACTCGCCACTTGACTTTGTGTTGCTTACTTCAAGCAATACCAACAAATCTGTAATGCTTCAGTTAAGAAGGGTGTAAGCCAATCAAGAGGCTGGTCTACTAAGCCAAAAGAAGTGGAGAGGCGCTGCAGGAGAATTGAGTGGTCCACGGAGTCAAAGGCAGCACTTACGTCAAAGAGAGCAAGAAGAGTGACTTGACCACGGTCAACTGCGCCATAGAAGTCAGATTAAAGTCGAAGCAGTAGAGTCTACATGGAATGATTCCGACGGAAACCCGACTGCTGCGACGGAATCAATTCGTTCACATCCAAATAAGCAACCAGCTGATTGGCAACAATGCATTCCAGTATCTTAAATGAGTCCTTTCGAATTAAACTTTTGTAAGTAAGCAAAAGGCCTGAGATAACTGACCTCAGATGTGTCCCGCAGCTGCAAGGAGCCCTACTGATGGAGTTCCATCCGGGTTTACTCGGTGTAGCTGTTGACAAAATGTTTAGAGTTTGTGGAACAAATTGTGTTGTGGTGAATGATGACAGGTGATTATGATAATTGAGGCACCCTGCACCTGCAAGGAGCCCTACTGATGGAGTTGCATCCGGGTTTAGCTGTTGACAAAATGTTTAGAGTTTGTGGAACAATTTGTGTTGTGGTGAATCCTGGCACAAAGATGATTTGGTGTGGCTTTATATTTGAGGTGTGTTCACTGAGGAGATCCAGTTGTTCTATTCCAAGACATTCATGAATGTTTTTAAACAATAGCTGCAAACAATAATTGTATCACCTAGTGAAACACTGACTCACTCACCAGCAGCCCCATATTAAAATTAACTCTCGATTTATATGTTGTGATTGTGTCGACCTTGTTGAAATTGAATAAACAAATTTATTGGTTGGTTAGATGATTGATGATTGATTGATCGATTGCAAGACCTACAGCTCACTGATGACTTTGATATATCTGGTTAATGGTTATCCGTGTTGCTCCTTTTTGAAATCTTCCAAAGGCAATGAGTTATTTAGAAGACATGTTGATGATGAATTCCATGACCTTTTAATAATTGTTAGATTACAATGACACTCAGATGATTGAAAAATATTTCTGTCTTTGTGTTTAGTCTTTTAGATTTGGTCCGGAAATATCGTTTGTTGCGGCTGCTTGTCTGGAATTGTTTAAAAAGGAAACAAAGAAGATACTTGTCGGCAATGGCATTCCTGGTATGCATGTTTTGTCAGTCTAACATCTACGGCTATGATTTAACCCTTAAACGACAAGCTACATTAGTTTTCCAGTTTTTTAGTACTTGTTAAAGCGCATGTACATACAAATGCTGCTTGTCATTAACGAGTCAATGTATTGAGTATGAGTTCTTCACTTGCAGAAGCTGTCGTTTTTTTTGCATCTATTTTGTTGCAAGTTGCAGTGTTTTAAAGGGTTCTTCACGAGACCTTCCTAAGTTTGGAGCCCAAGGATGAGCAGTAGTCATGAATCCTAAAGTAAACATATGGGCAGAATATAATCTTCAGCTAACATGTTAAAATATTGCTTTTTTCAGTGTTATTATGATCCAATCAGTCAAGGATGTGGGCATGTCGAACTGTGTAACAGATTGGTTGTTTTCTTGTTTAAAAGGTGGAATTCACGGTGACAAGGTTGGACAGCTGGCTATAATTGCCCGCTCAAACTTTCAACTTTTCTGTGAAATTGTGAAGAAATGTAGCTACTCGGATAATAACTTCAAAGTTGCCTTTGCAGGGGTTAGTCAGTTAACCCCTTTACCGTGGAATAAATTTTTTAAATTTTTTCCACACCCGTGTAATAATTTTTGGGTATTCTTAAAAATAATGGATGTGATATGGACAACCATGTAGGAGTGTATTTGCAAGTTAACAATCCAGAAGTCTCTGTTTGCACTAAGAAACATAAATGTCAGCCTTTAATATTTAGTAGGCCTATAATAAATAGGCTCTAATGAATTTATGTAGCGCCAGTTTAGTAGGCCTATATTCGCTTTGTATACGGTTATATTCCAAAGCGTGGTGTAGGGTTGAGAGAGAGTAACATCACAATTTTTACAGCAGGATCTTCTCTGCTTTTCTATTTTCATTCTCTCTTCCCACAGTGTGAACAATGTTCAGACTTTTGTAAAGCCTAGTAGGCCTTGGGGTAGCCCTGCCTTCATTTCAAGGATTGAACTGTGGGATATGTCCTCCAGTTGGTGGCAGTGGAATTTCTGCATTCATGTGTAAATGTATTCCAGTATTTTCGTTTGTATGTATTTCTGTAGTTATTCATGTGTCTATTTTTGTATTTGTCCATTTTTATATTACTATATCTAGGCATTTTCAGTATTCCACTGGATTTGTCATGCCAGGAAACGATTTTATAAATGGTAGGCCTAAGCATTGACGCGTCCGATTTTTCGTCTTTTGACCCACGTGTACGGCGAATTATGGTCGCACGGGACGGATTTATGGCCATGATTACCTTCATCAAGAACGTTACTGGATCTAGAACTAAGTTTGCTATCATTATCAATGTCTAAATGGGACAAAATATCATTACTTTCAAGCAATAAACGCTGGAGTTCTTCACTAGACAAACCACGCTAGCAACCCAAAACGCGTACGACCAACCATTTTCTAGCGAACTATGTTTATACTTCTTGCTTTCCGCCCAGAAAATGACGTCATTTATAATATGGAAAGCCGTTAGTACAATCGTGAAACATAATTATATATTCCTATTGCCATTATGGCGAGTTTATTCGGGATGCGCGGCCGGCGAATGGACGCATAACGCGTGGACGAGTTAACTCGGGGATCACGCTGTACAATAGTTAACGCTGGACGAGTTAACTCGGGGATCACGGTAAAGAGGTTAAGTTTGGATGTTTCATTGTTTATGTATTGACATTTGTTCATCTTTGTGAGAAGTTCATGGCATCTAATGAGACTCTTTCAAGTGCTATATAAATGGCGATTTACATACATGCATATACACACATTAAATTTTTTTAAATGCTTATTTCTATATTTATACAGAAATTCCAGATATTCACTTTTGTTGTAATTTTTTCCCCAGGGAATTGATGGATATGGTTTCGACATGATTGAAGACATCTACACATTGATGACTGGACAGGAGAGTAAGATTCTCACCGATGTTTCTTTTGATGAATTTCATTCTGAATTTCCTCATGAATCAGAATTCTGTGCAAAGTTCAGTGCATTGATTTGTTAAAATTTCTTTGCTCTGCATTACTTGAATAAGTACTATTATAAAATTGTGCCAAACAGCTACCAGTATGCCTATGCCAACGTTTCTATCAGCAATAGTCCAGAATTTGGTTTGATAGATCCATCATTCAGATCATTATGATGTGCAGAATGTCACATTAATATTGTGATACTTCACATGATACATGATTTGCTTTACTGTGCATGACCATTTATCATGTTGTTTTTGAAAGACTGGACATTGTATTTTATGGCATTTGAATCCTTATGGGCTTTATATTATATGAACATGGCAGTTTGTTACCAATTTGTCCAAAAGAAGGGATTGAAATTTCTGCTGAGATACTGTTCAACTCAAGAACTTTGAATGAATGTGATCCTGTCCACAACCGGGAGCCAGAATCACATTCACAATCATTTTCATGGGACGAACATTAATGGCTGGTTTGGTTCCAGAGTACATTATGGAAGTCTGTGTTCCTGTCTCCATATGTGTGGTGTGGTGCGGTGGGGTTGTGGCCGGGATCGAGTCGAATCCTAAATTTCCTGGGCACTCGGATACCCCAGCTAGTATATATAAATTTGAGCAACTAGAATTGTGTAATGAATTATTGATTATAATATCTTGTGGCGAAATTTTTTCTTTTTGCGATGACAGCCGAATCAATTCGTAACCCGTTGGTCAAGTGCTTTGCTAATGGAGGCTTTTCCGAATTCAGCAAATATGCCAAGAATACGTCTGATGTGGAACTGCTTGGAAAGATAAATATTGTTGCGAAATTTATGCATACGATTCCATCACACATCTACCACATACGACAGAGGTGTATTTCAGATCCAGAGATGGCAGGTAATCGGCCACTCTAAGAAATGCAGATTGCTAATTTTTGTTGTTGACAGAAACCATGATGCACGTCTGAAACTGTTAACTGAGTTTTTGAATTGATATTAATTCTTTGACTGTTGTCTGGGATAAGAATACAGTCGATATGTTTTTATGCCAACTAAACTCAGCTCGATGCTGGACACATATTACTTGCAATGAAGTTAGGCAATGCTTAGCTCAATAGTTGAATGAGTGACCATTTGGAGTTAGTATATAAAGTATCTTCAGGAGTGATTTATTGGGCCTCCAATTCCACTGGAATAGTTACTGATGGAAACTTCTAAATTGTTGAAATGGGAAACTTCTAAATTGTTGAAATGCTGTCATCTTGCAGTAATAGGTGTTATTAATGGTTTAAATTGAACGCTATTAATTACATTTGTAAATACTGCTCTCTACTGATGTAGATAGGATGACTGGTAAATACGAGTGGTAAATCAAGATGGTAGATTATACTGGTCAAAATGTACCATAAGTGAGCATAGTACCCGTAAATAGATGGAATGTAAACGGTTAAGCAGTAATGGAGATAAAATCTGTGAATGGTGAATTGAAATGGTATATGCTGTTTTACCTGTTTTTTTACAGATATCATATTCAGTACGGCCCACAAAGCCAAAGGCCTTGAATTTGACACTGTCCTCATTTCAGATGATTTCCTGGAGAAGCAAGAAACGACAGGTATGATGTGATTGCTTTGAAGTGTATTTACGCAATCGGCATTTATCTTAAGAATATTTATCATTAAAGGTGAAAATATCATCAGTTGATATTCTTTTTACTCTTCCACGGCAAATGTGTTTGATATCGACTGCATTGCAAAAACGTGTTCATTTGGCAATGTTAATTTTGTGAATGAAAATAAAACGAGAACAAAACAGATTAGGCAGTTATTCACGGAAACAAAAACAAGAGCTAGAAAGAAATTGTCAACTAAAACTTAATTAAAATGAAAAACATTATAGAGAACGAAATAAAAGTGACAATGAAATGGGACATGTGTATTTCAACTGATTTTAGGTGTTTGTCGTGATTATGAACTGCGTATTGATGTTAAAAAACAATGCATAATTGCATATGTGAAAGAGTTAAAAAGAAATTGAGATTTTTTTACAATTAGTAGAGTTAGATTGGCTGCTTGCCAGGATATTTAGATTCATACATGTTGAATGATTTTGTAGATGCTAAGTTTGCGGTGCATGATGAGTATAACCTCTTGTATGTGGCCGTAACAAGAGCCAGAAAGCGTTTACTCATGTCCCCGGGATTGGTGAGAATCTTGAGTCGTGTTGGTGAGAAGTTCCACTACCTGGTTTCCACAAAACAAGCGAAAGAAACGAAGGCGTCTGCTGTCTCTGAAGTGAATTCTACTCCTGAGTCGACGATTCCTGTTGCAGCAAAAGCTGCCGATATTTCTGCTACTGTGGTTCCTGTTGTTACAATTGTGAAGAGGAAATTGTGCCTGGTAAGTGTTGTTTATTTTCATTTTTTTTATAGGCCCTGCTGTCATATTTTTAAATGTGAAATTGTACCTTGTTGGTGTTTTTATTGCGGATTCTATAATAATTCCTGCTGTTACAGTTGTAAAGAGGTTGCACGTGGTAGGTGCTAGTTATTTGGAATTCTGTCTGAGCACTGTTTTACAGTTGCAAAGAGGAAGGTACTACTGATAGGTGTCATATGTGAGCCATGTCGAATCTGTCGGCTAGCAATGTGAAATTATGAATGGTATTGTATTGTCATTCTGCCTGGTTCAAAGTGTTGCAAGAATTATATTTTATAAATTTTTGTCTTAGAATCACGTTTGTAAGCATTTATATGTCTGAACATTTAAATAGCACTTTTTAAGATCTTCTCTAGGCGCTGAACCAAGGCACTGAATTTATATGACAAATCTTGCAGATGTGACATACAGTGTTATGGCATGCAAGAGGGAAAATTTTTGTTGATGAAATTTGAGTCAAACAATAAAACCCAGGTGTCGTTGAAGTGTTAAATTCTTATGACTTTGATCTTCGAAAAATGAGTTTTGTTTTTTAGGAAACAAACAAATGTCTGTTAGGACATGTATTTATATGCTAGTTCATATAATTATCTGCATTGGTTAGAGCGTAGGATGTGACCCCATTCTCCTCTGTGTAAGAGAGTGCACGGTTCGCTTCCCAAAGGTGGGATAATGCTATGTCAGAGATTTAAATCTTGTGCTAGAACAGTCCATACACTGTGATCTTAAATAAATGACGTGACACCAAGGCCTCAGCTAGGGGTGTTTTGGGTGTATGAACACCCCCAAAATGCAACGGAGCCAGCATGAAAAAAATGCATTTACTAGCGCAATCATGATGTAAAGACTAAGGTGGATTTCATTTAGAAATTCTTATTTCTTTGTAACATTTTTCAATAGATTAAATCATGATACAAATCCTTAGTTCGTCGATTCGGTTGCTTGTCGGCTTGCTCAAAGTCAATTAGACACTCCCTCCACCAAATAAAACCGTTGCTCTGGCCTTGCATTGCACCAATTCCAAAAATGGGCAGGGCAGTAATGGTGAAAGATCTCATCCAACCAATTCATTGAAAATTGAGCAGGGTTGGGGCAAAAACCGAGTGCATTTACATTTTGTGTATGTATGCAATGCATGTATGTATTTTTGCATGTGCCTCTCTGGAGGACTGTCTTAAAAGAACGTTATTTGATATCAGACATGTGGCATACATATTTTCAGTTTGTACCTTCTAGAACTGTAGATATGTGACCGAACACGGCAAAAGTAGACTTTTGACGGCAGAAATCAAAATTTTCTTTATTCTCCCGCAAGATTCTCCTCTGTGAGACCTTTCAAATGATGTATTATTTATTTATTTATGATGTTCCTAACTGGAGTTGTGTGCTTTAAAGTTTAGCAGTGACAGAAAGAACATTTTGGAGAAAACGCATTCACAAGCTGTTACCTGATGCGCTTGACAAAGCAAAATATGTTTTATGGTTTTTAATTAGTCATCTGTTCTAAGTTAATTTATTTTCCACCAATCCCAAAGATAATTTCATTATGTAATATGTAGAGCAGACCTTGACCTTTACAAGCATAGGTAATATTGATGGCTTTCCACAATTCAACTCTAAATGCTACCCTTTCAAAAACGGTCAACATCATGTTTATTTGCTCTATTCATATACGCATTACGCAATGCCTATTAAAACTCTCGTTTTTGTGGTTAAATAATTATTTACAGTTTTCTTCTTGGTACCTATTATATTTAGTCATTCATTCGGACATTTATATAGCGCTCCTTCAAGAAAAAAATACTACTCGGAAGCGCTTCTGACTCCAGCGCGCCCAAAAAGGACAGTGTTAAGTTTAGTAAGGAAGGACCCTGGTAGAGTCCCAGGGTGTAGGCGTAGCTCAAAAGGAAGGCCATTCCAGACCACTGGTCCAACTACAGGAAAGGCTCTGTATATTTAAAATATTTTCACGTTTGAATTTGATGAAAATGAAATTTGCGCATAAGAGTCAAATTTTGCAGTTTTTGGTTTGTTTATCATAAATCAACGTTACCGACAAGCGCCTAGTTTTGGGATAGCTGGTCACATATATGAGACACCTTTGCCAAAGAATTAGAACATTCATTTTGCCAGTTAGAGGTTTGGTATATGCACTTTGGTTAAATATTTTGAATAAGTTGTGTCTGTTTTTGCAAATGTGTGCAATATTTCTTCTGTTGCAGAGTGACGGCTCTGAGATAAAAGCTGAAGTGTTTAGTCCAGAGTTGGTTTCTGACGACATGCCAAGTCTGAGAAGGATCGCTGGTCTGGAACTTCATGATTGATAAGCACTGATGTCTTCAAAAGCATCTCATATGATTCTCTCCCACTGCTGCATCCAGTAGCTCTGTCTCAACAACTGACATCTTTACTAGTCTTTGATCAAGCCAGGATTTTAAAAAGAGACTGTGTCAGGTTCACTTCAGAGTTGAAATCCAGGTCAGGCAGATTACCAATAGCTGCTGTGGATGGTGCTTGATATATTGTTTAGAAACCTGAATTTATATTTAGAGAATGAAGAGTTAGGATAAGAGGAGTGTAATGTTTTATTTGAAGTGAAAGCACAAGGAGATATCAGGAGGACAAGGGATTGGTTCACAGTCCTTGTTAGAGAGCATGGGCCAGAAAGGGTTCCTGTGAGAGTGATTGTGAGGGAACCTTTAGCATGGTGGTTTGTGTGTGAAAAAATAAAATGGCAGATTGACTTACAGGCAAGTTGAAGGATTTTAGATTTTATTCAACCTTTAGGCTGTTTTCAACCACCAGAGACTGAGGGAAAGCAGTGATCATATCGTATCTAAAAATCTAAGGAGAGCCTTTCGCAGCATAGACTATTCAGAGGCACTTATTCAGTGATGCAATGATGTTTATCTATTCTAGCAAGTGCTAAGGTACTGTAAATTAGGAATGGCTGATATATAGGTGATGTCTAATGGTTGATCAAGTGTCTTGCTATTCTTTCATATGTTGCAGTGAGACTATGATGCATTGACATCTGTGATTATGTATGTACATTGTACAGTAAACGGTGTGCTTAACTTTTGGATAACGTGTATTCATTCATTCATTCTGAGAATTTATATAGTGCCTCTTCAAGTTTGTATTGTATCGTATCTGACCATTAAAAAATGTGCTTCTCGCAGCAAGAGCCTTTCAGAAGTGCTCTCCAGTGTGTGCAACCTCAAGGGAAAATGCAGGTTTTGAGGTGAGAGAAAGATGAGGAAAGATTACCAGAGAGGATGGCAGAGCAAACTGATGGGGGGGAGTCCTTTCCACAGGGAGGGACCTATACAGGCAAATGATCTTGATTGAGCCATGGCGGTCCTGACGCGGGGAACAAAAAGGCCAAGCCGATCAGAGGAGCTAAGAGAGTGAATATCTTCCAAAAACAGTGAGTCTGTCATCTTAGAGTCATTCAGTGAATGATCAAAGTGTCCAATTTATCTCTTGCTTTATTAATTTTTGCCTTTGATTCAAGTTTTGATGTCCAGCATGTTATTCTCTCATTAAAGTAATTTATCAGAAGACTGGGAATCTATCTACCTGCCTAACAATAGTAGACTTATCTTTGACAAACAAAATCCCTTGATTTGGTATTTTTTTATCCTTGCAATGTTGTGCATATAGATTATAGAGCAATCACAAGGCTAAAGAGTTCAACCATCAAATGTGTTTGACACAGAGCTATTCAGCAATTACACCTTAAGTCTTAATTGTGAATAATCTTGTGATTATAAAAAAATTGTTCTTAATCTTGTGATTAATTGCATAATGAGAAAATACCAGTGCAGTTATATTGTTGTTTATAGATGTCTGGCTTCAGATTTTTTTGCAGTATGTACTGAATACTGTTTAAAAACATGAAGTTTGTTAAATTGTTTTGGTTGCCTGCAGATGACTATGAATTTGGCCAACACAACTGAATTAAACCCAACCTCAGCCAAGACTTTTGGCTTTGTCATTACCTCATGAATTACAACATTTTCCTAAATTCCTATCCAAAACTATTTGTGATTAAAGTTTAATCTCGTTAATGGTGTGGCTGAAACTGGTATAATTTGTTAATCGTTAACTGTGCACATTAGCTGGCCTTGTATAAAATTTCAAGTAGTCAGCATGGACCAGGCCGATCAGAGGATCTAAGAGAGTGAATATCTTAGGTTTAGTTGTACCCAAAGCATTCATGAATGTATCGGGGCTTTTATAAAGTATGTGTTAGGAACCTCTCAAAACCACTTATAAGGAACCCTCATAATCAGGTTTAAAAATATTGTAGTGGGCATAACAAGTGTAGTGGGCATAACAAGTAGTGCACTTCTGACTAACACTTCTGCAGTGTCAGTTTATTGCTGGTACGATTTGAGCACAATTTAATGTCATTCACAGATAGCAGTGTCATTCAAAGATAGCAATAGTTAAGCTTAATGATAAACGAGGCAGCTGGATTGACGTGTACACAATCGTAGATGTAATTAATGCAGAAATATGTGAATCGTATACATTAATCGTTAGTGCCACAGACCTCGTTTGGTGTTGTCTGATAGACTAGCCCAGAAACGGTCTGCAAGTTGACAGTCTTCAGTGACAGATTGAGAACGTTTCATTGACAGCAGTATATTTTAAAAGGGTAGTTATGAATATTATGGTGTTACTATAGGAACCTTTAGACCAGATGAGGTCAGATTATCTAATGCAATCTGACTAATAACTACTATAGAGTAGATATTACAGTGCACCGCCCGGTATCCTCTGATGTTTGCTACTTGTAAGGAACCTTAAATTTCAAAATGAGAGCCCACTTAACTCGACCAAGACAAGTTTACCCTTTGGGTGTTTTTGAAGAGCCACAGTAATGCACCACTGACATGATTGCACACATGCCAATTCAAAGTTCTGACAAATTTATGAGCGTGTCACTGACTCTCCACCATAGGGCCCATAAAAATATCCGCTAAGAGGTGATCTGATTATTTAGTTAAGATCAGAGATGAAGGGTTCAATTGAGTAATCCAGAAGATGGTCCATTTTTAAGTTATTGCGTTATGCTAGCAAATATGATTATATAACGGAAATCAAATGATAACAAAAGAGTAAAGTGAAGAAGAAAAATCAATGATTGTGCAAATTATACATGTGTTGAGTGCCCAAGAGCGGATACAGAAATTTTCGAGGGGAGGGGCCAAAATTTTCGGTCTTGGGACAGGGGACAGATTTTCATCTTGGTCACCAAAAAATCTTATGACCTTTTTTTAGTCATTTGTCGGATTTCTACAGGAAAAATATAACATTTTATCCGCCAAAATAGTTGACTTTTTTAGTTATTTTTCGGATTCCTACAGGAAAAAGATAGCATTTTATTCGCCAAAATAGTTGATGCCTTTTTTTAGTCATTTGACGGATTCCAACACAGGAAAAAGATAGCATTTTATCTGCCAAAATAGTTGATGACTTTTTTAGTTATTTGTCGGATTCCAACAGGAAAAAGATAGCATTTTATCCGCAAAAATTGTTGATGACTTTTTAAAAAGTTGTACGCAGTCTTCTGAAGCCCATGTATGGACCTCGTGGGCTTGGTGAGGGCCACATCAACTTTTCGAGCCAGAATAGCTGGTAAAAAATAAAGAACTTTCTAAATGGGGCCATGGCCGGTTAACCCCCCCCCCTCTGTGAGTACCTGTTAGTCCATCCATTCTGTCATCTTAGATGCTTGATAACAGTTTTAAAAATAGGAAATGAATTGCTTAATATCAAAGGGATAACACATGACAAAGAAGTATTCTATGAGGACAGGATGCAGCAGAAAAGGAATTTACTTTACTTGAACCACGCTAATTTTACGTTTCAAAGCATCCAGTGATTTATGAGAACGGAAAACTTTAGTACTATCAGAAAATTATATGAAATGAAGTGAATAGGATCATGTCAGAAGTGTACAGTGTGTATATATATATATATATCTTTGTATGCAATAGAAGCTAAAAATTTGCCTTATACCCCACCCCCCACTTAAATAGCTCAAAGAAGATTCCAACAAAGAACAGGTAGTCTGAGAAATTGTCCTGTAGTTCTACAAGCCAAATTCATTTGTGCATTATGCTATTTATCATTTTCCAGACACTTATGTAAGTATTCACTTGAATATTCCACCTGTTTAATATTTTTCTTCAGTCTGTCCGGACGTGTTTGTCCATGTGGTGTATGCAGCTCTAGCTAGGTATGATACAAATCTATCAAGTTATTTTTTTGGTCTGAATTTGCCTAGTCTTGTTCCTTCCGCATGTCTAGTGCATGTGCTGTCATTTCAAAGCAACTTGTGAAGAAGGCCATAGAAATGTCTACTGGAACTGATAGAACATGTCAAATGTTACATAAGTTATTGTATTTTAAAAATTACGCAAACCAAGTTTTTTACTTCTAATATATTGCTAACATCAGATGTGTCAGGTGCCTTTGTGTTCGGCTCTATTGTTGCACACAACAACTGATGTGAATGATTGATCTACAGCAAAGAAGCTTCTTTCCTGTGTTAACTCATCCATTAATTTCAATCAATTACAGTTTTTCAGTTCCTACGATTTGGTCGAAACCTGTCTTCAGCAGTTGAAATTTTTTACTGCAGGAGCAGTTTATAATACTTGAAGTGTTGTGCTGTATGCAACACTTTAAATGTTGTTGCCTGCATTTTTTCAATTTTTTATATATATTTTTTGCATTTTTTGTCAATTATTTGTCCTTTCTGCTACTTATTCTATGTATGCTGGTGCAGTTGTAGTAGCGCTACGTGCATAAGTTGGTATTGAACTGGTGGAAATTCAAACTCTTTCTGCCAATGCTGAAACAACAGTCTCAGATTTATGCTTAAACTAGCTGGGGCTTTAGCTTTAGGATCCTATCAATGGAGATGGACTGACATACAGCTTGTGTAGACACTAGACACCTGATATTTTGGTGTTGACTGGTGGTAGAGTGATGGGGTCGTTGGAGTGACCTTGACTGTCAAGGGGTGATCCTTAGGCCTACTGACAGGCAGCTGACAGCCTATACCTATTCTGTTCAAACTCAACAAGACACAATCAGCAGCTCAGTGCAAGTAACTAGCAAGTAACTAGCATAATTATATACATAAATGTGCATTCATACACTATGAAATTATGTACATGTATATTTATTCATGCATACATTGTAGACCAACATTTTAGGCAAGCCCTCAGAATAATGGCCAATTGGCCATCCTTGCAATTTTAAATGTAGAAGTTTATTGTGGATGCATTTATATGATCGATTCACATTTAGTTCGTTTTATTTTTAGAATTTAGACCCTCATTCATTTGAGGCTGTTCTTTTTTCTTGTTTTACTCATTTTGCTATTCTGTTCCCTGCTGTTATGAATTTACTCGTTAAGATTAACCTATTGTTGCACAGCCTGTAATGATAAACTTTGACTATAGAAAACGTGTTGTGTAGCAGGAGATTGGGTTGTTAGAGACCCTCTGAACTAGCTTAGTCTTAGTCTATTGTTAATGCTTGGGCTCTTTGAGAGTTTTCTAAAAGCACCCGCCAATAGATGTGCCTGGATGGGGGCTTCAGAGCTGCCATTCACTGCAAGCTTATACAGTCAAAAGGAAAAGGCCTTGGGAGGTACATGTGTGCCTTCTTAAGAGTAAACCCTGGACTAACGATGAAGGGATATGGGTTCAGGTCAGCCATGCATGCTTAAGTGGGTCATGCTAGTTGGTGTCGGATATCCTACTAAATCAGAAGACCGGCAAATCTGAACCAGACTCCAACCTGTAGAGCCACCAGTTAATGATTAATAAGTGAATGGACAGGAGGTGGGTTGGCCGGTGTGTTTGCCTAGCCCTCGGCACAGGCCCTGATAATCTTCAACAGAAGCCCATTAGCAGGGAAAGCTTTTCATCATGGATCAGGCAGTCGAAAACTATTTGCTTAGCCGAGAGAGAAAGACGGTTTCTTGTCCTCTCAATTGAGAGGCAATAAATTTTGAATCTTTCCAAAAGAAAGGCAGCTGTAAATCTCTTCCTGTCTAACAGTGACGTTGAGAGATATCGTAAGAGTGTAATTAGGCCTGTCATGTTTTCCTGTGCAGATCTGCTTGCAGCAGTTGTGTGTTGCATTCAAATCTTAAAAGCATCGTTTAAATTGGTTTTAAAACTTTTGAGTGAAGGAGAGTTGGTGGATGTCATTTGCTGATTGACTTATTGGTTTTTCAAAGAAGGCACACATCAATGGTTGTCTGATTACTACTATAGTGCTTCAGCTGAATTAAGTTGTGTTTGCTTTATTTGGCTAATGACCTCTGCAGTTTGTCAGCTTGTGTGTTGAATGTGATATAAATGTAATTGAATTCGTATTCAGTGACATTGCATATCAATAAAACAGACATTAAATTATGTGAGTGTGCTTGAGATTGGGTTATTAACCCCATAACTGCCATGTCTTCCCCATAACTGCAACTTGGGTTATACCTTTCAAATTTTAGCCCAAGTTATATGTTGTTTCTTTTTTTATCAAAGCTTGGCTAGCTGCCATTTTTTCTTTATGTAGGCCAGCGTTTCCCAAACTTTTTGCCAAAAAGTTTTTGGGCCACGGAACCCTTCGCGTCCTAACATTTTCTGGCGGAACCCCAATCTCAACTAAACGCATTGAATCATACGGAATGCACGGGAGAAAAGGTAATTATAGTAATTATGAGCCTACATACCTAAACACGGTAAACTATAGAAAGTTTATTTTTCTTACAATATCATGAAAGATTAAATTGCACTGTTTTAAAAACCACGATTTGTGGTTCCTACTGAAAGTATGCTCAATATGAGGTCAGAATGTGAAGGTTCATTGGAATTCTGCTTCATTCGTGATAGCCTGATAGGTCAGTAAGAAGTTTGTAGTCTACGTTAGAAGAGTTGGCTGCTTTTCACCTTCATTGAGTAGTTTTGTATCCTATTATCGTAATTCATGAAAAGGAAGCATTTAACCAAGTTCTGTTTCAGGTCGTTAAGATGATTTGCAATATATGAACGATGGTTTCCTCGAGAACCGTTTAATTAAAGTCGTGTGAGTTTGGAAAGCGTTCCACGTTTCTAAATTAAATAAAAGAGCTATAGGCTAGAACCCTAGCTAGCGTACGTAGATGTCATTCAATTTTGGCAAATTTTCACACAAACAAATTAAAATCATTATCTGTCGTTAGCCTACTGCTGCAAGATCAAACGATTCTTTTTTAAAACTTGCATTTAACGGTGCTCAGACAAGTTTCATCCAGATAACAATAACAAAGATGACTGCGTCTCTGTTCAGACTAAGGCCTAAAGCTCTCACCTACGTTACGTTCAGCAGTGAAGTTTAAGTTTACCCTAAACAAACTACATAGGCCTACTATGCTAATTATTGGATTGCTAATAATCACTGAAAGGTCGTGTGAGGACAAAACACAAAGGACGACTGACGCTAGTTTCAAACTTCCAGTGCATTTTCAAAAGCTACTTGAAATATTGTATTGCAGCAAAAACTTTCTCACAAAAATTTATTTTTTCTCAATTTCTCGCGGAACCCTTGTGCTCGCCCCGCGGAACCCTTGGGTTCCGCGGAACCCACTTTGGGAAACGCTGATGTAGGCTATGGGGTGCAGCCTCAATTGCAAAGCTGCTGACTTAACTTCAGTATGTCATGATCAACAACCTGTAACATAACTGCAAGATTTTCCATCATTACAGAACTTCCTTATGCAGCTGTTATTGGAAGGGAGTCACTAACTGAAGAGCTGAAAGCAGTAACATAGATTTAGCATAAGATGTTGATATGGCAGTGACCAGTGAATTTTGAGTACTGAGATTTTGTCAGAAACGTTCCTGTGGGCAAAAGAAGAACGAGGAAGAGATGGGTAGCATAGTCATTCAGTGTGAGAATTGTGGAAAAATAACTGGGGGATGGGTTGGACTATGATCCACTTGAAATTGGGGTGTGAAAACAGACTTTACTAAGGGGCTCTAAGAGAGACTGGGCGGGTTGAAACCCCCCGGCAATTCTCACCCTGCAGTCATTTGTTGTAATTCATAATGCCAATTGCGATCTATTAGTCCGATTGCATTTGGTGAATGATGATGACCCATTGTTTTAAACCTCCTTGCACTCTATTTTTAAAATCAGCTTTACACTGCTGCAGGTGCTTATTTTAATACCTCCTTAGAGGAACACAGTATATAAAATAATAACGGTGTCGTGCAAACCGAAGCATGGTTTTCATCGACACTTTTTGCGTGCAGAAAGAAGACATAATTCTTTTCAGAGTTCTCAACATGTGAGAAAGTTGCAGAGAAAACAACTTCATTGTTCGACGGTGATGAAAGAATATATATATACGACAATGGTGCACGCAACTAGAGCACAATACACTGGGCTGTAAAATGTACTGCAATCCGTCTCAAAGAAACCATACAAAACCGTGAGTGTACAGTGGGAATATTCTGTGGGTTTCAACCAGTGGGTGTCATGGCTTGATGTGACATGCTAAATTTCTCATGATCTTGCCTGTGTTTTGACTGTGTGGGCATGTCCAGGTTCAGTGCCTGGACACGAAGCATTGTGTAGCCTATCAAAAGAAACTTGAATAGCTCATGTTTTTTATCATATTTGCTTTTGCTTTAATGTTTTCGCATATAACAGATAACCAACAACATTCAAGAGTTTGACATGTGCCTGGGAGGGGTTTAGGGTAATGGTAAAACTCTGGCGCGAAGAGCGCCTGGTCGCGGAATCGCTTCCCACTACCCTCCCAAAGGTCAACTCAGCCTCTGCAGTCGGCCAATGGCATTGTGATTATCTTTCTTCTACTGAAAAATAGAATATTCCGATGATTTGATGAGGAACTGAATAAAGCCCAACGAAAATCCAATTCTATCATTGTTTTTAAATCATTACTATCAGTTTACACTTAGCAGCAGGGAGTACAAGTAAATCAGTGAATGTTTATCCTAAAATTTAGTCAAGGCCAGAGCAAAGTCTGAATGAACCAAAAAACATTTTTGCCTGTAGCGTTTTAGTTGTGTCATGACCTTTAAAAAGAACTGCTAACGGCAACTGTCAGAATACAGAACAGACAATCTTATTTACAGTAACAAGTATATACAAGACAAAGTCATGCAAGAGTTACATAATGATGCATGCAAAATATTCCTTTCACACACACATTTCACATGTTCTGTGATATTTCTTGCACACAAGCATTTCACATGTTCTGTAGTATATTCCTTTCACACAAGCAATTCACATGTTCTGTAGTATATTCCTTTCACACAAGCAATTCACATGTACTATGATATTTCTTGCACACAAGTGTTTCACATGTTCTGTGGTATTCCTTGCACACAAGTGTTTCACATGTTCTGTGGTATTCCTTTCACACAAGTGTTTCACACCTACTGTGGTTTAAAGTATAGCTATGAAATAATTACCCAGAGGTATTCAGGGTTCTATCAATGGTATCACAGAATGACAAAGTTTTGTCTAAACCACTCGTTCAGATGTCTTCCATGATGCTACAAAGTTAATGTAAATTTGCCTCCAATGGTTTCCTTCATCCTCCCCACAAAGTACAAAATGAAAACGCTTAATATAAAAATTATTCTTCAAAAAAATTGTCTGAATCCCATGAGAAACATGCAAGCACTCAAACCACCTGTGCCCAAACAAATGAACAAAGTAATAAAAGTTCTCTCTTGAAGTCACATTCGCACAAGATTTAGAAAAGTTGAGAAAAGTAGTCACAAGACTGTCCTCCGAGAGCCATACGCATTACGCAATGCAGCAAAATTGCCTATGCTAGTGCCTTGAACAGCCAAGTAACTATTCATTTCATCACACAGAGTGGATTAAGAACACTCAAAGGACACGTGCCTCACTAAACCATGATATTACGGTAAATGCGGTTCATACATTACAAGGCCAACTGCATTCGAACAAAGCCGAAAAAGGCATCAGATGCGAATGACTCTCATTGACTCTAAATGCACTCCAAAAAAATTACTTGAAACCCGTCACTTATTTCCTCATATTATGGCCAAATGCACCAAAGGGAATAAGATTTTATAGATGCAAAAAAATTTAAATTGATCATTAGCAAAGATCTCAATATAAATAGTAATCAATTCAATACTATACATTGTAACAAGCAGCAAGAAGACAATTACAAAAAGGTTTCATTACACACAAAAGAAGAATTAAAGAATGTTATCTATAGTTTACATTCCCTTGTCCATATCAGTTCTTGAACGTATATGGTCTTGGGTTCGAAGGAAATTTTGACTGGAGGACAAACAAAGCCAAGGCAATCCATCAGATGGGCAACCGCCTATAAAGGGCTAAAATCATTTGTCAATATTGAAAGTCACACTGGAATTTGAACCCTGGGCATAGAAGTGAAAGGCAGGTGCATTATTAATCCTCAAAATTGCCAACTAAGATAAAGTACATTGATCTATGGGATGACCAATGAGTGGAGATTAAGTTGGTACACGTGGCCATAACTGGTTAGTATTGAAAAAAAGTACTATACACTGTCCAAATTTTCAGAATTTACACTGTCCATTTCCTCATTGTCCATTTCCACACCATCATCATCATCTTCATCATCACATTCATCGTCACTACACACATAATCATCGTCCATGAGATAAAATAGTTCGTTTAGTATCCTGCTAATGCTCGGATTGTTCTGCGCTAGATGCATCAGTTCTAACGCATTCTCGGCCAGCTCTGACTCTGTAACAGGTTCCTGCAAACTAACATCTGCTTCGGCGGTGCTGAGATTCGTCATCTCCGATACGGGCAGAAGTGGTGCCACTGCAGTGTCTGTTGCGTCGGTCACCATGCTAGAGTTGGCACTCGAACTGACGAGACTTGAATCGCAGCCAGAGTCAAAGCTGTTGTTCTGCATGCATAAATGTCTGCTAGCCACACTCTCCAGAACAGATCGACTGCTGTTCAGAGCATGTTGCGTTGATGACGACTCTAAGCAATTAAGAGTAGATTGTCCTTCGTCGGTTATGTTCCTGTCACAGACATAATCCTCTTCAGCTGCAGGGCCATTGCCCTCTGACAAAGATGAGGCACCACAGTCATTGCTTTGAGCGTGAATGGGTTCCTCGAGATGACTTACAGTCGCTCGATGATGCAAATCATCATCGCAAGAACATTCGACACGCCGCGAAGATGTCTGCATCAGCATCTCCAGCTTAGTCAGATGTTGTTCAAGGCCAGTAACCACAGGACCTTCCACAGGAACCTGTTCAACGTCGATCAGATATCGTAGCACTTCCTGGCGACAGTCTCTGAAACCAGCCAGGAAGCATTTTTGCTGCAAGTCGACGCTTAGCGCAGACGGCAGCATGTCGTGCACAGTTTGTGACGCTAAACCAGCGCAACAGTCATCAGTCGGATGGTGTTCGCTTTCCAACTTGTGAGACTTGAATGAATCCGAGGAATGTAGAATTCGTTCCATCATTGACAACTGTACATTGTATGGCTCTGAAACACAAGGTAAATTTGTGTAAAATTAGTTTTATCGTTAAACAACTACGGTATTATGCAGCCTAAGTACCTTCAAGAGGTACTTATAGAAAGCGCTCTACAGATATCGGATACACAGGTGTTTTTAAGTGTTTTCAACGTTCTAATGTTGATCTCCAATAATCCAGCTCGATTGTTGATTGTCTAGTTCGTTGTGTTTATCAACGTTTGTGGCTTAAGCGGCTTAGCTAATTGTAAGCTTTCATTCAGAATGGACTTTTAAGTCATATTATAATTTGAATAAATTTCTCTTTTTGGTTTCCATTCTCCAGTTCTCCACAGTTGGAAGGTAGATTTTTGAAGAAGTGAAGGGCAGCCTTACACACAATTTGCACTTGAGGGACGCAAAGGCATGGAGGTTTTGAAAGGCTGACAAGGGCAGGTGGAGAAGGAAATTGGGGTTTAAGACGGGGCAGGTGTTGCCGACATGTCACATGTCCGACATCTGGGTTTTATTACCCTAGACGGCAGATGGCGACAAACAGCGTTGCCTCCCCCATCCCACTCCCCCATCCCGAACCCCTCCACGTGCTACCCTGACACTCTCGTCCCGTAAAGCCCCTAGCCCATTCATTGTTGTCAAGCGTCGGCTCGCGCCATCTCTATTACGGAACGAAGGAGAAGCGTGCCTTGCTTGCCCCTTGCCGCAATCGGTCGCTAATATCCAACCGTTTCTGCATCTGTCTAGTCGTCGTCGTCGTCGCCGTCGTCAATTGTGTGAAGTGTGCCATTCATTGAGGCCGGGCCTGGCCACGGTGGAGGCGGCGCAATCGGCTGACGTCCGCAGGAGATAGGGCCGCTGCCGCCCGCCCGCCCGCCGCCGTCGAGCTCAATACCCTCGGGGTTTGAGGAGGTACGGTTGACAATAGGGTCACATCTGTTGATGCTAAGGCGCTGCATGGCCGCTCGGTCGGTCGACATGTCCGACGGCATAGCTCCACACAGGCACACAAACACATATAGCCTACACACACTTTGTAAGGTACTTGTCAGTTTCACGACCCCCAAGAAATATCCGGGACCGAATGACTGCACTAACCCTATTCCTAACCCTAACCGACTCTCACGACGCCTAACCTGAGCCCTAACCGACCCTCACGCTATATATTTCTCTTTAACAATTTAGAAACCGACTCGTAAGAAAAGTATAATTTGTTTGGGGGTCGTGAAATTTACAAGAGCCCTTCGTGGGGCATTGTGGATAGTGGGTATGTTCGTTGCCTTGCATCCGGAGAGTTGCAGGATCAGATAATTTTTTGATAATTGCAAAAGCTTCTTTCAGAAGGTTTTTGAAGCCCCCACAACTCACGAACTGTGGAAACAGTAAGCCTATGTGTTCTGCTAGTGACAGATAAAGTTGCTTAAAACACTCTCATCTCAAGAGCAGAGAACACAGAATTGATGTCTTGTTATAACACTGAATTTCATTCGGAATCTACATTCCCCTCCCCAATCACATGAAGACTTTAGAATTCAAATAGAAATGCAGCATTATGTAAGGAGTTTCTGCTGTTATACAGCACAACGGTGACACCATCACATGTAATTGTGTGGCACAGTGGTCGATTGTCATGTGAAAAGTACAGATTAGACTTAGAAGCTCGCTTTTAAAGCAGTCACTGTGCATGCAGGGACCTTGAGCAAGTCCTTCACTCATAATTGCTCTGCGCCACAGATATTCAGCTGTATGGATGTCATAGACTGTTCACTTCACTTATGAATGCATGCAAGGCCGTAGCCAGGATTTTATCGGGGGGGGGGGGGGGTGTTTTTCCCCCGACTTTTTCTTTTGGGCAAAATTTTCTGACTATCTCTTTGAGTCATCGCCTGCTTTCCTACCTTTTTTGGCACGTAATACGTTCACGGCGGTCCAAAAAACACTATTTTGCACGATTTTACATTGCACACTGTAGTTCTTGCATCGAGCGTTAGTAAATGCATTATTTCATTTTTGCATTATTTCATTGCGGGGGTGTTCAAACACCCCAAAACACCCCTAGCTACGGCCTTGAACACATGCTTCTTATATGGACAGCAACATCATCATCTAGTACAGATCTGCTTTTCCAGCAGAAATATCAACACTGGTTGGTGGTAGATATCAGCAGACGAGTTTCCCTTCCGTTGACTATAATACTGCATGAACGTCCAGATCCACGCAATGATAATATATATATATATATATATAATATATATATTATATATATATATATATATACAGTGCATAGAGGACAGCCTGGTCGTGCAATAGGCCACCTGTCTTAGTCTTAATACCACCCCTTGGACTGTTGTCTGCCAGGATTCTGTTTGACTGTCATGCTCTCATATAATGTAAACCGACCTAAAGACGGAGCAGACGACCAACCCACCCACCAACTCACCCACCAACGGATCAACTGAATGAATAATTATTCTATGCTGTAATGGACTGTGTGGCTTATTCTGCATGCTGTGCATATATGCATTGCTTAGACCTACATACCAGACCAGGTTGAATTACAGGTCCTGCACGTATCATATTACCCTTCCAAACAACATACGAAACTACAGCAGGCTTTCCTGAATGGCACATCCTCTCCCTCCATCCCACCTCCTCCTCCTCCGCCTGCCACCTCCTCGGCTTTGCCAGTCAGGACAACATAGCAAAGAGCTCCTTGATGAATCAGTTCAAGTGGAATACAAAAGTCAATGCTTGGACAATACGCGGACACCAGGGACGAACGTTGGCACGTGCCATTCCACCAACACAAGGAGGGTAATCTTGCTCTTGTCGCCATAACTCAAATCCTTGTGTAAATTTGACAAGTATACCGGGGTACCTTTGTTAGTCATTCAAAAATCCTTTACCAATTGCATCTCTATTTACTCTATTTACTGGACATCAGAGGGGTGTTAGACTATGCAGTATTCACCATATATAACTTGTGTTGGCCCAAATCTCATCACTTTAAAGTGTGGAGCTCTTGGTGAGGCTAGGGCATGGGCGGAGTTTATCAGGGGTTAGGGGGGCTAAGCCCCCCCCCCCCCCAAAGACCCAGATTCATTTTTTACCGTGTAAATGGTATATTTCCCTGGGTTTAACCCCCCCAAGAAGGTTTTAGCCCCTCCAAGAACGGAAACCAAACTCCGCCCATCGGCTAGGGAAGCATTTTCAAGTCCTAGATTTAATCACAAACATCTGAATCGTTAGCAGCTGAGCCTTAAAGGATGTAACAAACCAGATCCACTCATTCTTTTGTCATTTTCTTTCTCTCTCAAACGTTCTAATCACTCTAATATGCAGCATCAACCCTCAGAAAAAGTCTCAAAAGGCCTCTGTCTGTTCCACTCAACAGCTGTCATATGTTAATGTCAGCTCTCCTGCACTTTCCCTCTCTCGTGAAAGCGTCATTCCAAATTTAAAGCCAAACGTTCAAAATACGGTCAAGAACATTCCATAAAACTAACTCAAAACGCTAAAAATTGAACTTAAATTCTCAAATTGTGTAGTCCATTATAGGCAACGAAGGTTCCATGGACCATGGGCCAGAAAAAAACATTGTTGGTGGGCCATGAATGGCATGCAGCCGGTTTTTTTACACTCATGTGATAAATGATGTCAGTTGACCATGTTTATATGTTGCAGAAGCAAGAGTTTATGTCCAAATCATGTCCTATATATATGTATACCAGCTGACATCATTGGTGCATGGGTGCAGTCTGGCTTCAGCTGTAAGGAGGGGGGACAAGCACTGATCCACTTGGAGAGATTAATAGTAACAGACTTCAATGACTGACTATAAATGGCACAGACTGCATGCAGCGCCAGGAAGTTTGAGTCAGTACGTGACCTACATGTACTTTGATTAATTAATAAATCTCAAATAACCCAGTTAGCCCAGCATATCCTAAACCAGTGATTCTCAAACACTGCACCAGGGCCCCCCTAGTTTGTCTAAACATAGCTTGCAAGGACAACAGTAGTTGAGAAATTAAATTTCATACTTTAAACTAAAGTAAATAACAGGCAGACTATTGCCACAGTAGTTTCAGGGCAAGTGTAGTTAAACTCAGAGACACAGGTCATATGCTACACCACTTGAGTGCATGTGTGACAGGACGTCCAGCTGGTCGATTTCATCCTTCATATCAGTTGCTCAGTGCTACAACTTGTACCATTTCCAGAGGGTTCCTGCAACTGTCTGTAGCCTGCTGCCTGTCCTATCCCTGCCAAGTTCCGAGGCACCAAACCATGTTCCCTTTCTCTGCAAGGAGTCCAAGACCACCGCATTGCTACCCTCCCCCCACCCCTAGGGTCAACGAACGTACAAATTGATACACGCTGTATCTAACCAATAACACACAGATACACACAGACACACATCATCCATGCATACATTACATACATGCATTAGCCAGTCTGTCAATCGTAAATTGCATGGGCTAAAACAGTGCAGCATTACGCCAAGATAATTTGTATGCATGCACTGTTTTCGCCTGTGTCTGACATGTGTGTTTACCAACAGCTACCAATAGCAAACGACTGTGAAAAACTTACCTAGACGTTCATCTTCTTAATTTCCAACTAACATGCGACCAGCGTATTCGTCATAGAGTCGTCCGTCCGACTGAGGATGGCCGCCCGCCCGTCCGTCGATCGAATACTCGGATATCGAACGCACAGACAAGGAAAACACAATCTCGGCTTCTAACCGGAATGCAGTCTACAGCAGCTGCTATCAAACGTCTTGCAACTGCATCATCCAACGTAAATCCAAGAACAGATGTCCAGCATGTCCTACGACACACATCCCATTTATGCTGACACAACCACAACCACGCTAATCAAGCACGCATTGTAATTGATAATGCTCCACACACACGCATCGTGTGGCATATTCTAATGAGCTTATATACAATGAATCGCGACTGAGCATCCGCCAATCAGAGGCCTCATAATTGAATATATTATGTTAATGAGGCAGGCGTCGAGGCTACGCTGTGGCGTGGTCCATCAATGGCCTGGCCATTCTGCCTCGGATAAAATCCTTACAGAGAGCGATGCTTTAATATAATTTTATATCAAGCGCTTCCTACGAAACTCCAAATAGCCTACAGCAGAGGTGAAACTGGGCTAGACGCTGGCGAGTGCCTGTGACCTATTAGGCTCTGATACCACATGTGCTGATACCTTGTTTCTACGGTGTTGTTCAGTACGACAGCCCAAGGGCGGATCCAGGATTTCAGCACGACGTCTTTATGGCTAGGGCGAGAGGTTGAGCTCTGCTGGTCTGGACTGAGGTCAGAGGTCCCGCTGAGGCCAGAGGTTCCCGCTGAGGCCCTGGGGTCAGGTCAGGGCATCAGTGGGTTCAGAGGCAAAACCTATGCGTTGTACGAAACAAAGCCTGTAAAACCTCTTTTGCCAAAGAGTTAGCCTATCGATCTAGTTTTCTTGCGTTATTTAAAAAATAAATCTTAGCATTCTATTATATAATTTGTCTAGACCTATAACTTAATTGTGATTATCAATAATTCCTGATTCACAGCAGCTGGGCTTTACCAGTGTTCATTGAGGGCATGTGATTTTTAAGGAGGGAGAAGCTTAGCGCGATCGACGTAACGAGGTTGTTCCATGTGGTTCACATTCAGTCGCATGAATTGTAAGACTAGTAGGCTATAGGCCTAATCTGGTTTTCAGTCAAGATTACTGTAGCATATGTGTCATACTTCATGGTCGGCCAACAAGGCTGTACGAATAGCCTACATACAGAGACCTTCACGTGAGAGAACAAAAGTTCAATCATCACTCAATGGCACTCATCACTCCAGTCGATAGAGTTATCAGCTTAGGGGCCGTCCATAAAGTACGTCACGCTATTTTTGACCATTTTTGACCCCCCTCCCTCCTGTCACAAACTGTCACAAATCTCGGACCCCCCCCCAAAGTACGTCACACTTTCGAATTTAAAAAAAACCATTTACCTAACCCTCTAAACCATAGGACACTATCGCTAATCCCTCTGATAGTGACGTGTGTCCCTAAACGCTTTGATAGTGACGGGAAATCAACTTTTATCCCGCCAGGCCGGGTTTTAGACACGCCTGGCCGGGCCGGGTCGGATTTTAGGTACTAAGAAAAAATAAAATAAAAAAGAATTTAAAAAATAAATGTGTGACGTCACACATGGCCTGACCCCTCCCCTCTGTTACAAACTGTCACACTTTCTTACACCCCCTCCCCCCCCCTGGAGCGTGACGTAGGCCTACTTTATGGACGGCCCCTTAGACCTGCACTGATCATACAGTTCGATCGTGGGCATTTTTCTCTTTCTACTGAGGTCATCATGGTTCAGATGCCGCCATGCAGGATTGAAGGTCTTCGTGTTGTATTCTGCAGTTCTGACGACTGGACATTGGAAGGTCGTGACATCAGCCCCTAGAGCCGTACGCATCAGTCCACGGCCAGCAAGCATTAATTTGGGGCTTACCCATGCATCCTGTAAGCCTCTAATTAATAGCTAGCCTACTGTTGAATCTGTTCTCTGGTTGCTTGAAGCACCAATTGTAGGCCTAATTATTGGCGTGATTAGTTCGTGCCGGTTACTGTTTATAGAATCGCTTATAGCAGGACTCAAACAGCAACACGTGTGATGATGATGGTGATGATGATGATGGTGGTTATGACTATGATGATGATGGTGATGATGATGACAACGAATTAAGAAAGTCCAAACAATAACCATTTAGACTATATATGCAGCCTGCCATGGGTTTCATGGCAAGGCTTCTATTCCAAGTCTAGAGTAATAACCGTTCCGATTGCGTGCAGAGCCGATGAAGGCATGTTCAACATGTTCGGCCCACAACTTAAAGGCCCTCATGCATGGAAAAGAAAAAAATTCAATATTTATTATTATTGTTACTTGTTAACCCCCTATCATTTGTCTAACCTGTAAAAACCCACATTGGATAACCTGGGATGAATTTTTCACCCCTCTCTATGTGAGGCACGTGATATAAAATTAAACCGTGTTCGATCAATAACGGTAAGTGTACCAAGTTCAACACAAAATTGCAAACTCACCCTGATATTCATTAAGCTCCTTTTTCTACTCTTTCTCGCTGGCTGGAAGTGTCGTCAACGGCAGACTAATCTTTTCTTTCTCGTCAATCCATTCCACCGATTTGTCCAATTCCTCTGTGAAGTGTACGACGTCATTAAGAAGATTCTGCAGCTGCTGCAGCAGTTCGCAATCGTTCAAGCGCTCAACTCCGCTTTCTAGAATCTATAGATTCAGAGTCATGTCTCAACAGTCCCGTTCACGTAAAACTTGATCAGTAGGCCCTATCTCTGCGTTAAATGCAGAGCTAAAAGGACACATATTGCAACTAGTAAAAAGAAAGAACTTTACATGTCAATTTTCAAAGTAAAACTCTATACTAGGCATAGAAGTCCAGATTTCCATCTGGCACAACTAAGAAAGAACATAAAAACGAAAAAGAAACTGAAAGAATACAGCTAAGAGCGAAAACAAACAAAAACACAAAAACCAAAGAACGAAAACGAACTGAAAGAACATAGCAATGATCGAAAACCACACACAAAAAATAATATCGAAAACGAAAAGAAAGAACATAACTAAGAACGAAAACGAAAAGAAAGAACAAATAACAACAAAAACGCCTAAGAAAGAACACAACTAAGAACGAAAACGAAAAGAAAGAGCACAATAAAAAACGAAAAAAGGGAATATAACAATGAACGATAACGAAAAGAAAGAACAAAAACGAAAAGAAAGAACATAACTAAGAACGCAAACGAAAATGAAGAAGAATAATTAACTAAAACGACATGAAAGAACATAAAAATGAACGAAAACGAAAAGACTACACCAATGAACGAAAACTAACGAAAGATCATAACTGTAAACGAAAGCAAAAACAAAAAGAAAGAAAATTTAAAAAAAACAGAAACGAAAGGAAAGAACATAACTAAGAAGAAAAACGAAAAATAAAACTTAACAAAGAATCGTAATCGTAATCGTAATCGTAATCTCGGGACTTCTACAGCGCCCACAAAAGCCAAGTCGCGGGAACCAGCTTATTCACAGGCGCTCAATCAAAACAAAATCGGTAGGCAGCGGGTCAAGTCCAGAGAGTCAGGCAGGCAGATAGATGGACAGCTAAGGTGGGTGATGTTTAGAGTTGAAGTGACGGGGGATGTGAGTAGAAGAGGAAGAATCAGGATAGGATTTTTGAAAGAGCAATGTTTTCAGTTTTGAGTGAAAGACCTGTGGGGAGATAGCGAGAGGTGGAGTTTTGGTGAGTTCGTATGATGGGTCGGAAGTTTGCCGAAGTGCTGGCGGAAGTTTGTTCCAGAGAGGTGGAACGGCAATGGCTATGGAGCGGTTTGCGAATTTCAGTGATGAAGTGATGGAAGGGCGAAGCAGGGTAATGGAGGATGAGGAGCGTGTTGAACGAGGTGGCTGGATGGTGAACAACTGACGAAGGTAGAACGGCTGGGATGATTGAAGTGTATTGTAAGTGAGTGAGAGGACTTTGTATTCGATGCGTTCAGGTATTTTGAGCCAGTGAAGTGATTTCAGAACAGGAGTGATGTGGTGACGTTTGGGGGTTTTCGTCACTGCACGAGCAAGGGCATTCTGGATAGCTTGGAGGCGATTAATTTGGGTTATATCAATGTTTAGGAAGAGAGAGTTGCAGTAATCAAGTTTCGCATGAACTATGGATGTGGCTATTGTGGATGCAGTTTTAAAGTCGAGCATAGGTCGGATTCTGCGGAGATCTCATATGTGCATGAAACAAGTGCGGGAAAGTTGGGTTATGTGGTCGGAGAAGTTGAGATGCTGGTCAAAGATTACACCGAGGTTTCGGACAGGAGAATTTGCGGAGAAAGTGTGGTTGGAAGAAGAGTCATTGTTGAAGGAAATAGAGGGATCAGGAATTTTCTTGAGTTGTTCTCTGAGGCCAATTAGTATGAATTCTGTCTTGGAGGGGTTAAGGCAGAGGAGATTTGAGGTCATCCAAGAGGTGATTTGGGTGACCACAGAGAGAAGAGTATCTATGGAGTCAGAGAAGCTGCTTGGAGAGAAAGAGATGAATAGTTGGGTGTCGTCAGCATATAGATGATGGTCGACTGTGGATGCTTTTATGAGTGAACTGAGTGGAGTGGTGTAGAGGATGAACAAGAGGGGCCCGAGGACAGAACCTTGCGGAACACCACAGGTAAGAGGGCATGATTGAGATGATGTTTCAAGTGTTTTGACTGAGAAAGTGCGTGATGAGAGATAAGACTGAATCCAAAGAAGAGCAGTGTCGGTAAAGCCAAACCAGGAAGAAAGTCTTTGGAGTAGTATGTTGTGGTCGATGGTGTCAAAGGCTGCAGAAACATCAAGGAGGCAAAGGCAGGAGACTTGTTGATGAGAAATGGCAGAGACAAGTTTATTGTAGAGGGAAGTGAGAAGTGTTTCGGTTGAGTGCTTTTTAGTAAAGCCGGACTGGTTTGGGTTGAGGAGTGAATTGGAAGTCAAGTAGTCATTGATCCGAGAGAGTACGACACGTTCTGTTAGTTTAGAGATGAAAGAAAGGTTAGAAACAGGACGATAATTTGAAAGGATTTCCTTATCAAGTGATGGTTTTTTTAGAAGTGGAGTTACCAAAGAATGTTTGAAGAGGAGGGGAAAGTTGCCAGTGGATAAGGAGAGGTTGATTATTTTTGTGATGATGGGGACAATGATAGATGCGCACTCTTTCAGTAGGGAGGTAGGTATAGGGTCGAGTTCGCACTGCTTGTTTGGGAGAGATTGTAGTAAATTGGACACTTCAGACTCTGATGTTGGGTTAAAGGCAGATAGTGATGATTGAGGTTGGGAAGACGGAAGGTCGTGAGTGGAGGAGGGTGTATCTGCAGGTGAATCGATGGTAGATTTTGAGAGGAGTGATTGCAGAGAGAGACGGATAGTAGTTACTTTGCCTGAGAAGAACGAACAAAATGAGTCAGCGATTGAAGAAGATGGTAGAGAGTTTGGAAGTGGGCTAGAGGAGTTCCGATGTAGGAGTTGGTTTACCGTTTTCCAGAGAAGACGAGGGTTACAAGATCGGGATTGAACTAGTGAGGAGTAAAACCTCTTCTTGGCCATTGCCAGAAGGTGATGGTATTTGTTTGTAGCAGCTTTTAGAGCAGAGAGGAGTTCAGGGTCATGGGTTCGTTTGTAAGTACGCTCAAGGCGTCGACGGAAAGATTTGAAGGCCTGGAGATAGGAGTTATACCAAGGGTTGTTAGAGTGAGAACCAGATTTGGTAATAGTAGGAGCGTGTTTGTCAAGAATCATGGAGAGAGTGGTGTTGTAGGATGACAGAAGGTCATCGAGAGAGAATGGAGGATTTAGAATGAGGTCTGAAGAGGCAAGATCGTGCTTGAAGGCTTCTATGTTTATGGAACTGATGCGGCGGAAAGAATGAGAGACGGGATCAGGACGTGGAGTAGGCAGTATGTTAAGTTGTGTGAAAATGGGGTAATGGTCAGAAGGAGTATCAAAAGAGAAATAGATGTTTGGCGATAGCCTTGAGAGAGATGATGTGATGATGAGGTCAAGTGTGTGGTTGTGAGAGTGGGTGGGAAAGTTGACGTGTTGGACCAGATTAGTAGATGACAAGAGCGTGAGGAAGTCAGAAGCAAGTGAGTTCGATAGATCGTCAACATGTATGTTGAAATCCCCTGTTATCAAGAATTCATGAGGAGTTGTGGCAGCAATGGAGAGTAAGGTGGTAAATTCTTGCAAGAAGACAGAGTTAGGTTTAGAGTATATGAGGAGGAGGAGGGAGGACGGTAGACATTGAAGATGGTTAGGATTGAGTTCGGGAGTTTGAGAGTAATTGAGGCGCATTCGAAAGATTTGAAACAGTAGCCAGGTGAGTCAAGGACAGTGGAAGGTTCTCGGGTTAGAAATGCAATCCCTCCACCTGTGGTATTCCGGTCGGTTGTCGATTTTGAGGGACGAGGGGTGCTGTACAAGTGGTAACCAGAGGGAATAGAATCTTGATACTGAGCATGTGTTGTGCCTGAATTGAACCATGTTTCGGTTAAAGCAAATAGATCGGGAGGATGAGCAGAAAGAGCCAAGTCGTTTAATTCAGCAGCGTGTGATGGATGAAGCAGTGATCGCATATTTAGAGAACATAGTAGAAATTTGTTTTTGTCATTGTCTTGTGTAGGAGGAGAAGGAGGAGGAGAAGGAGGAGGAGGAGGAGATGGTGGAAGAGGAAGAGGAGGAGGAGGAGGAGGAGGAGAGGTAGCGATAGACGCCGCAGCAGCAGTAGAATGACAGTTAGGCTGAAGAGGAGGAGGTGGAGGAGGAGCAGCAGCAGCAACAGCAACGGCAGCAGGAGTGGTAGTAGCAACAGAAGAGGGTGTATGCGGGGGAGAGTGAGAGGCGGAACACATATTGATTGGGCCTGGATTTACATGCATGTCGCCAGAAAGAAGAATTAAGATAAAGACGAAACTATTGTGAATCTGGTGCTGAGGTTGTCTTTTGCGGCCAATTGTTAAGAAAAAGGGAAGAGGAATGTGGGTCATGTAACCATGCTGTTGCGTTGCGGTCAAAAAGTGGGCGGGGTTAAGATGCCGGGGTGAGAACGGTATGTAGGTCAGTGAGAGGCTGGAGGGGTGAAACTGGATAAAGTGAGAACGAGAGCGAAAAGAAAGAACATGACTAAGAATGAAAACGAACAGAACGAAAACGACTAAGAAAGATCATAACAAACAGCTAAAAACGAAAACGAAAAGAAAGGACATAACAGAGAACGAGAACGAAAAGAAAAAAGCACAACTTGGAACGAAAAGAGAGAACATAGCTATGAAGAATAACAAAAAAAGAACATAACAATGAACGAAAGCTGAAAGTAAGAACATAACAAAGAATAAATACGACTAAGAAAAATATAACTAAGGGCGAAACGAGAAGCAAGAACGTAACTAAGAACGAGAATGAAAAGAAAGAGTAAACAATGAACGAAAACGAAAAGAATGAACATAACAATGAACGTAAAGGAAAAGAAAAAAACATAACGTAACACGAAAAAGAGCATAACGATAGCGGAAACAACATTACAGTTAACGAAAACTGAAATAAAGAACACTGAACGAAACGCGCGCGAAAAGAACATAACTAAGAACGAAAACGAAAAGAAAGAACATAAGACAGAACGAAAGTAAGAACAAAACGAAAGGAAATCATAAGTAAGAACAAAAACTTAAAGAAACAGAACGAAAAAGAAGGAACATAGCAATGAATGAAAACGAAAAGAAAGAAAATAACTAAAGAACGAACAAGAAAAGAAAGCTAGAAACATAGCTAAGAACGAAAACGAAAAGAAATAGCATAGCAATGAACGAAAATTAAACAAAGCAACAGAAAATTACCGAAAACGAAAATAAAAAACATAACATTGAAAAAACAAAACGAAGGAAAATAACAAAGACCGAAAACGAATAGAAACAACATAGATAAGAACGAAAACGAACACAAAGAACATTCCAGGACCGAAAACAACTAAAAACAAAAACGACAAGAAAAGAACATAACTAAGATCTGAAACGAAAACAAGGAACTTAACGAAAGTCGAAAAAAGAACATAACAAAAGCATAAAACATAACTCAGAACAAAAGCGACTAAGAACAAAAACCTCTAAGAAAAAACATAACTGAGAATGAAAAACGGAGTGAAAGAACATAACTAAGAACGAAAGCGAAAAGAAGGAACTAAGAACGAAAACGAAAAGAGAGAACATAACAATGAATGAAAACGAAATGAAAGAACATAACTGAGAACGAAAAACGAAAAGAAAGAACATAACTAAGAATGAAAAACGAAAAGAAAGAACATAACAAAGAACAAAAACAAAAAGAACAAAAACTATGAGCGAAAATGAAGAGAAATAACATAACCAAGAATAAAATCAAAGAAAAGAACATAAATACGAATCAAGACAAAAGAAAATAACATAGCAAAGAACTAAAAAAAAGAACAACACAACAATTAGCAAAAATTAAAACAAATAACATAGCAATGAACGAAAACGAAAATGCAAGAACATAACAATGAACAAAAACGAATAGAATGAACATAGCAAAGAAATAAAACGAAAATAAACAACATTACTAAGAGCGAGAAGGAAGAGAAAGAACATTTCTAGATCAAAAACGACTAACAACGAAAACGACAAAAATGAACATCACTAAGAATTAATTCGAAAACAAAGAGCTTAACGAACAACTAAAAAGAACATAACTAAGAGCAAAAATGATTAAGAACAAAAACGTCCAAGGAAGAACTTAACTAAATACGAGAAGGAAAAGCAAGAACATAGCAAAGAACGAAAACAAAGAACACGAATTAAGACAAAAAGAAATGAAAGAACACAGCTATGAACGAACGAAAACGAAAATAATAGAATAGAACTAAGACAGAAAACGAAAAGATTCCAGCAATGAACGAAAACGAAAAGAAAGAATATAACACTGAACGAAAACGATAAGAAAGAACATAACTAAGAATGATATGAAAAGAAAGAACATAATAATGAACCAAAACTAAAAGAAAGAACAATGAACGAAACGCAAACGAAAAGAAAGAACATAACTATGACCGAAATGACATGAATAAGAACGAAAACGAAACTAAACAACAATGAACTAAAACGATAAGAAAGAACTATAACTATGAACGAAAACGAAAAGACAAATCATAACTCTAAACAAAAGTGAAAAGAAAGAACAGGATAAAGAACAAAACGAAGCGAAAATACATAACAATAAACGAAAACGAAAAAAAGAACATAGCTATGAACAAAAACGAAAAATAAAGAAGAACAATAAAGAGAAACGAAAAGGAGTAACATAACTAAGAACGAAAACGAAAACCAAGAACATAAAAAGGAACAAAAACAATACAGAGAACATAAGAAAGAGCGAAAACAAATAGGGAAAAGGAATATAACAATGATCGAAAAGAAAAGAATGAACATAAATAAGAACCAAAACAAAAAAGAAGAACACAACTAAGAACGAAAACGAAAAGAAAACGAAAAGAAAGAACACTACAATGAACGAAAACTAAAGAATAACTTAAATGAAAACGAAAAGAAAGAACATTGCTAAGAATGAAAACGAAAAGAACGAAAAGAACGAAAACGACTAAGAGAGAGAGAGCCTAACAAAGCACGGAAACGAAAAGAAAAACACAACTTAGACCCAAAAAGCCCTATTTAGCCCAATAAACCCCAGTATAAATAACAATTACCATTAATAATTAATTATTTTTAATTAATTAATTATTATTCATTGTCATTTATACTGTGCTGTACTGTCGCTATTATCGAGGATAATAATAATTATTTAATTCTACTCAAAAACATGTTGTCATTGGCGACCGTCACGTGACATATATGGCGAAGCTGCTAAAGACGCTTTGGAAGACGAGAAACTTTATAATTACTTTGTTTGCTGAATGTGTCGTCTTCAGTGGATGCGATCTTCGAAGTCACAAACTGTTGATTTCGAAAAAGATGTAGAAAACTAGAAATCGATCGCTGACGGTTACGGAAACATGTAAATTTTCGCAATATTTGTGAAGTTTAGACGATATGTCTTCGAACAACGATTGATATCATCTGATGACGTCATTGTCTTTATTGTTTCATATAATTATAAGGTCGTTGGTTTTATTTGTGGCTGGATTAAAGTTTGACATTTTCTGTAGCGCCATTACATGAAAGACCAGAGTGTCGTGGTAATGTAGGCCTTCACGAGAAGCAGAATAATAATAATAATAATAATAATTAAGTGCTATTGTAAATATTATTGTTTTTGGCGCTCGAGGTAGAATCAATCTTTCAGATTCTATGTCCTGTAGACACACCCGCTCTTGTTGCGAATTATTATTGGTGTTACCGCGAAAATAGGCATATGTAGGCCTAGGCCCAGGTTAATTTGTAACGCTAAACGTTTTGCTAAATTGAAAGTAACACCATATTCATCCATTAGATCGTCGCCCATCTATATATTATAGATATATGCAGAAAAATCGCATTTTCAAGCCCTTACCTACGTTGCACCCTTCTTGCATTTTTGCGGAACCCCTCCCTCCCCCCCGCAATGCCGCGCATAGCCTACATGCAGTTAAGATTCTCTACCCCTTGCAAAAATAATTGGTTAAGTCATCTAGGCCTATATAAAACATTTATTGTAGCGCAGGCTATTTTTTAAGCATCATATATAGGCCTAATTTCATTTAATTCATATAGCTAACATTTATTTGTTAACTGTTATGATTTAGGCCTATAGTGTTTAGATCTAAACAGAATTTAATTAGAATGTAGTAAAATGTCATAGGACGACTATAGGATAACATGGCCTAATCATAAATAAGCAATAGGCCTATCCAAAAAATTGTGTCTTGGTTAAATGCAGTAGGCGGCAGGCCTATGTTTTGTGATGGGCTATGTAAAATCTGCTTGCTACAGGGAAATTCAAGGAGAAAGACTAAACAAGGTTGTCAGATTTTAAAGTGTGGAATTTACTCAAATGCTCTGAAATTTTAATTGAAAGAATAGAAAGTCGCCAGAAAAACCGGTCAAAGGTTGTCGTCGATGTCTGACTCAG